>WNWK01005784.1:90000-114808 GCA_009830355.1 Cherax destructor | reverse complement strand
TATAAGAGATTAGTGCAGAAGTTAGAGGATCAGGCGTGTAAACAGGAAAGGCACTACATTGGATCAGGAATACCTGTCAGGGAACAGCAGCGGGTCATGGTACGTGGCGAGGTGTCAGAGTGGGCGCCGGTACGAGCGGGGTCCCACAGGGGTCAGTCCTGGGACCAGTGCTGTTTTTGGTTTTTGTGAATGACATGACGGAAGGAATAGACTCCGAAGTGTCCCCTGTTTGCAGACGATGTGAAGTTGATGAGGAGAATTCAATCAGATGAGGATCAGGCAGAACTACAAAGGATCTGGACACCCTGGAACCTGGTCCAGCAACTGGCTCCGAAGTTCAACCCCGCCAATGCAAAGTCATGAAGATCGGGAAGGGCAAAGAAGACCGCAGACAGAGTACAGGCAAGGGTGGCCAGAGACTGCAAACCTCCAATCAAGGAAAAGATCATGGGGTGAGTATAACACCAGACACATCTCCTAAAGGCGCACATCAACCAAAATAACTGCTGCAGCATATGGGCGCCTGGCAAACCTGAGAATATCGTTCCGATTTCTTAATAAAGAATCGTTCAGACCCTGTACCCCTGTGTACGTTAGGCCCATACTAGAGTATGCAGCGCCAGTTTGGAAACCCGTACCTAGCAAGCATGTGAAGAAATTATAGAAAGTGCAAAGGTTTGCACAAGCTAGTCCCGAGCTAAGGGAATGTCCTACGAAGAAAGGTAAAGGGAAATCGCTTGACGACACTGGAGGACAGGAGAGTTAGGGGAGACATGATAACGACATATAAGATACTGAGAGGAATTGACAAAGTGGATAGAGACAGAATGTTCCAGAGAGGGACACAAAACAAGGGGCACAGATGGAAGTTGAAGACTAAAGATAAAGTAAACAGGATGTTAGGAAGTATTCCTTCAGTCATATAGTAGTCGGAAGTGGAATAGTTAGCAAGTGATGTAGTGGAGGCAGGCTCATACATAGCTTTAAGAGAGGTATGATAAAGCTCATGGCGCAGGGAGAGAGACCCAGTAGCGGCAGTGAAGAGGCGGGGCCAGGAGCTGAGTGTCGACTCCTCAACACAATTAGGAGTACAATTATGTGAGACACACACACATAACACATACACACACACATAGCACACACACACACACACACACACATACAAGAGGCCTAGTGTCAATTGACATGGTGTAAGACAAAGGTAACAGTATGAACACACACATACACACACACATACACACACACACACACACACACACACACACACACACACACACACACACACACACATACACACACACACACACACACATATACAACAGGCCTAGTGTCTAATCGACATGTGCCTAGAACAAAATTGTTAGTAACATAATAAGAACACTTCAGACTGGAGGTCCCAAGGTGGTAACTGCAGTGATGTATAATCCACCACATAATAGCAGGAGGCCAAGACAAGAATATAATTATAGTAACAGAGCGATGGTTGACACACTGGCTGAAGTAGTCAGAAGGACCCATGTGGGCAGGGCAAAACTACTGGTTATGGGTGACTTCAATCACAAAGAAATTGACTGGGAAAACCAGGAGCAACATGGGGCCCAGAAACGTGAAGCGCTAAGATGTTGGAGGTGGTACTGGAAAACCTCATGCATCAGCACGTTAGGGACACTACCAGAGAGAGGAAGGGAATGAACCAGCAAGACTGGACCTAGTATTTACCTTTAGTTGTGCCCATATTGAAGTATGCAGCTCCAGTTTGAAACCCACACCTGGCCAAGCATGTCAGGAAACTAGTGAAAGTGCAAAGGTTTGCAACGAGACTAGTCCCGGAGCTAAGGGGCATGTCCAACGAGGAGAGGTTAAGTTAACTCTACCTGACAACACTGGTGGACAGGAGGGACAGGAGGAAGGACATGATAACCACATATAAAATACTGAGATGAATCGACAAGGTGGGCAAAGGATGTTCCAAAGAAGGGACACAGCAACAAGAGGTCACAATTGGAAGATGAAGACTCAGATGAGTCACAGGATGTCAGGAAGTGAAATAGTCTGGAAAGTGAGGTAGTGGAGGCAGGTACCATACATAGCTTTAAGAATAGGTATGATAAAGCTCATGGAGCAGAGAGAGAGAGTGTACCTAGTAGCGACCAGTGAAGAGGCGGGGCCAGGAGACATGAATCGACCCCGGCAACCACAATTAGGTGAGTACAATTAGGTGAGTACACACACACACACACTAAACAATACCTCTCAAAAAATTGTCGTCAACAAGGGGTCACAACTGGAAGTTGAAATCTCAGATGAGCCACAGGGATTTTAGGAAGTATTTCTTCAGTCATAGAGTTGTTAGGAAGTGAGTTAGTCTGGAGAGTGATGTAGTGGAGGCAAGATCCATACATAGCTTTAAGAAGAGGTACGATAAAGCTCTAAGAGCAGGGAGAGAGTGGACCTAGCAGCGACCAGCGAAGAGGTAGGGCCAGGAGTTGTGAATCTACCCCTGCAACCACAAATAGGTGAATACACACACACACACACACACACACACACACACGTAATCTTGCTTAACCCGTCGCATTATCGTAAACACATCAGCAGCTTACTCTAGATTAGTGAGTGCGTAGCGAATCTTTCAAAGCAGTAATCACCACATATGTAACAACAATACTCCAGTAACCAGATCCAGAGTGGTACACCCACCAAGCAAGTGATAAACCAAAAAAACTAACGAGATTGGTCACCATCTTGGTCCTAGAAAAAGGTACAAGCACTATAACGAATCGCAGAACGAAGTTGAACTCACATTTCTGGAAGAACATAACGCAAGTGGAGCTCCTGTACACGGACAACATGTACACTAATAAACTATACACCATTGAGGAGAACACTGGAACACAGAAAGCAAGTGAAGAACTAAATTAGACGTGGAGAAGTTATGAAATATTCCTATAGCGTTTGAGCAATAGAAAAGTAGAATAAATTAGAAGTCATAATGAAGGCAATAGGATTTGAAATGAAATACGTCAAGTGATGATAGCTATCAGGAAGTGAATAGGTAAACCATGGAGCTGTAGCTCAAAGCTTGCAAACTCGCTTAAATGTAAACTTTTCGTGTGTAAACAATGTAAACTCATACTTTGCATGTCAGAATGCTAGCACTTTCTGTGACTAATTCTTTTGAATTTTACTCACACCTACACATCCTATTTTTTTTTTTCCAGATTTTGGCACATAAACTTAATGCACTTTAGTTTTGAGCTGAATAAGATATATGCAGTGCAGACTCAGTCTGATGTAAATCACCAACATAATACAGTGTGTTTAATGTATATGTGACACCAAATTTCTTGCAAGCAATCAGCATCAATGACACACTGAGAATCTTACCAAACTTCATGAACATCCTGTAACTCCCAACTGACAATAACATGGAACTCAGGTTTACTGGTAGAAGTTTGTGAGGTTAAAATTCTGTCGACTGCACGGAAGTAGGCACAACTGATATAAAGCCTATAAACTGCATGTTGGCAAGCACAACAGCTGTAGAAGGAGTTTTTGAGGTTTAAAGCCTGTCTACTACACGTGGGTAATAAAAATTAACTTCTACACTAGCATCAAGAATACTTTAAACCTTAAAACAGGGATTCAAGTAAACAATTCTCTCTGTAAATACAGGGATAAATATGCAATTATCGGTGTAAATTTCCTATAATGTTTCAGCAGGCGCTGCCAAGATTTACAATAGAGTACACGCAACAATTAATATCACATGAGTAACGTCTTTCATCCAACACCCGAATCCCATATTATAGCTCAGTCCATGACCTTATAAGAAGAGCACCACAGAGAACACGTTATAGAAAAAAAAACCATGACAACACTATTAACACCAAGGAAGCAATTCTCACATAACAACACATGCTGCTTTTAACAGCTTGGTGTAGACTCTGCTCACCGTTACATTATATTGAGAACCGTGACTGTGAAAACCCTTGTAAAGATTTTAAGTATTGGTTCTACCATGTGTTTACTCTCAGTATGAAGAATTTATTACAGTGGAATACACCTACGAAAAGCAGATACTATACTAAGCTTTTCGTTACTGTTGAATATTATATTAGAAAAATAAACAAATTAATCTATTATTGTTTGTTGAAAATGTAGTAATTTAGAGGGTGGGATACGAGTTTCTGTTTCTAAATTTATTAATGTATACAGGAGGAGGGGTTACTAGCTTGACCAGGTGTACTTCCATACTGGTCCCCCATACTCTAATACGGGCCTGGCGTATGTGTGTACTACTCACCTAGTTGTACTCACCTAGTTGTGGTTGCAGGTTTCGATTCACAGCTCCTGACTCCGCCTCTTCACTGGACGCTACTCGGTCACTCTACCCGCTCCATGAGCTTTATCATACCTCTCCTTAAAGCTATGCATGGATCCTGCCTCCACTACATCACTTCCCAAACTATTCCACTTCCTGACAACTCTGTGACTGAAGAAATACTTTCTAACATCCCTGTGGCTCATCTGAGTCTTCAACTTCCGACTGTGACCCCTTGTTGCTGTCGATTTCCGTTAACCTCTCCTCGTAGGAAATGCTCCTTAGCTCCGGGACTAGTCTTGTTACAAACCTTTGCTCTTTCTCTAATTTTCTTATGTGCTTGGCTAGGTGTGGGTTCCAAACTGTTGCTGCATACTCTAATATGGACCTGACATACACGGTGTACAGGGTCCTGAACGATTTCTTATTCAGATGTCGGAATGCTATTCTTAGGTTTGCTAGGCGCCCATATGCTGCAGCAGTTATGTGGTTGATGTGCGCCTCAGAAGATGTGCCCGATTTTATACTCACCCCAAGATCCGTTTCCTTGAGTGAAGTTTGTAGTCTCTGGTCCCCCTAGACTGTACTTCGTCTGCGGTCTTCTTTGCTCTTCCCCAATCTTCATGACTTTGCACTTGGTGGGGTTGAGCTCCAGGAGCCAGTTTCTGGACCAGACCTGCAGCTTGTCTGGATCCCTTTGTAGTTCTGCCTGGTCCTCGTCCGATTGAATTCTTCTCATCATTTTCACATCATCTGCAAACAGGGACACCTCTGAGTCTATTCCTTCCGTCATGTAATTTACATATTCCAAAAACAGCACTGGTCCTAGGACTGGCCCCTGTGGAACTCCGCTCGTCACAGGCGCCACTCTGTCACCTTGTCTCATATACAATGACTCCTCGTTGCATCCCTGCCAGTTATTCTCTGATCCATTGCAGTGCCTTTCCTGTTATGCATGCTTGATACTCAAGCTTTTGCATTAATCTCTTGTGAGGAACTGTGTCGACGGCCTTCGTGCAGTCTAAGAAAATGATATGTACCAACCCCTCTCTCTCGTGTCTTCTGTTACCTTGTCATAAAACTCCGGTAGGTTTGTGACACAGGATTTCCCTTATCTGAAACAGTGCTGGTTGTCGTTTATAAGTGTGTTCCTTTCTAGGTGCTCCACCACTCTCCTCCTGATAATCTTTATGACTTCGTTTACTAAACACGTCAGTGACACTGGTCTGTAGTTTAATGTCTCTTGTCTGCCGCCTTTCTTAAAAACTGGGACTACATTTGCCGTCTTCCATACCTCAGGTAGATGCCCAGTTTCATTGGATGTGTTGAATATTGTTATTAGTGGCACACACAGTGTGTGTGCGTGTGTGTGTGTGTGTGTGTGTGTGTGTGTGTGTGTGTGTGTACTCACCTAATTGTAGTTGCAGGGTTCGAGACTCAGCTCCTGTACTCACCTAGTTGTACTCACCTAGTTGTGGTTGCAGGGGTCGAATCATAGCTCCTGGCCCCGCCTCTTCACTGGCCGCTACTGGGTCACTCTACCTGCGCCATGAGCTTTGACATACCTCTTCTTAAAGCTATGTATGGAACCTGCCTCCACTACATCACTTCCCAAACTATTCTACTTCCCGACCACTCTGTGACTGAAGAAATACTTCCTAACATCTCTGTGATTCATCTGAGTCTTCAACTTCCAACTGTGTTCCCTTGTTGCTGTGTCCCATCTGTGGAACATTCTGTCTATGTCCACCTTGTCAATTCCTGTGTGCTTGTGTGTGTGTGTGTATGTGTGTGATTGTGTGTGTCTGTGTGTGTGTGAGTGTGTGTGTGTGTGTGTGTGTGTGTGTGTGTGTGTGCTTGTGTGTGTCTGTGTGTGTGTGTGAGTGTGTATATGTGTGTGTGTGTGTGTGTGTGTGTGTGTGTGTACTCACCTAGTTGTGGTTACAGGGGTCTAATCGTAGCTCCTCGCCCCTCCTCTTCGTTGGTCGCTACTAGATATACTCTCTCCCTATTCCATGAGCTTTATCGAACCTCTTCTTAAAGCTATGTATTGATCCTTCCTCCACCAGATCACTTTGCAGATTAATCTACTTTCTGACACTATGACTTAAGAAATGCTTCCTAACATCCCTGTTACTCGTCTGAGTTTTCAACTTTCACTTGTGACGCCTTGTTATTGTGTCCCATCTGTGAAACATTCTGTCATTATCCACCTTGTCAGTTCCTCTCATTATTTTATATGAAGTTATAATCATGTCCCCCCTTATCTCTACTATCCTCCAGTATCGTCAGGTTGAGTTCCCTTAATCTGTAATCCTAGAACATACCCCTTAGCAAACCTTCGCACTTTCTCTAATTTCTTGACGTGTTTGACCGTCTATGTGTGGGTTCCATACTGGTGCTGCATACTCCAGTATGGGCCTGACGTAACACGGTGTACAGTGTCTTTAATAACTCCTTATTTAGATATCGAAACGCTGTTCTTAGGTGTTCCAGGCGCCATGTGTGTGTGTGTATTTGATTTGGAACCTTATTACTGATAATGTATTACCGAGCGCAATATTTGGAAAACTAAAATGTGAGTTTCGTATGAAAAAGGTGATTTAGCAAAGAACAAATACACTATGAGTTTTACGGGAAGAAGTTACAACTTTGAAATGGATTTGTCGCTGAGAGACTTAAACAGCGCTACATAAAGTTATCATAAAGCCTTGTAGATACTCTCATAATACAAACCGCTATCATTAATATATTGAGGTTATTATCTCCTTTAATAAAATCCTCTCCAGTCCAGAAAGTATCTTATTAGGTTTTCACGATATCATCCCTTCTTCTTAGGTGACCCATGTGGGTAATGCTAAACGACTCTCGGACATTAAATAACTCTCTCTCTCTCCCTCTCTCTTTTTTTTTTATATTTACGAGTAAATAGTTGTTTCCTACATCAGCTCATTTGATAGCCTCTCTCTCTCTCTCTCTCTCTCTCTCTCTCTCTCTCTCTCTCTCTCTCTCTCTCTCTCTCTCTCTCTCTCTCTCTCTCTCTCTCTCTCTCTCTTCTCTCTGCTTCTCTTCTCTCTCCTCTTCTTCTCCTTACCTCTATGCAGGCTGCCTTTCTGCTGCGCTTCAGTAAACATGTTGTTACCTGATGAGGTGTTTCAGTCCTCGGGCAGTGACATGGGTAGGTTAGTTTCTCAGGAACGACAGGGTTTCCTGACGCGGTTTAGTCACTTGTTGCGTCAGCCCAGCTGCTCCTCACTCACCCCAGTACGTGTCTGTACATAGTCATCGTCTTCCTCGACCGTGAGTCCTCGTCCAGCATGCATCAACCACTTACTCTCTCTCTCTTTAATATTGTCTATCTCACTTTTGCTATATTCTGAAGAGTATATCTCACTTTCTCTGTAGTTCCTGCTGTATGCATGAACAGTAGTGTATTCACAAAGAACTGTGATGTCAGCACGTTTCTGACAAGACAGTGACTGAACAAGCTGTGGTGAAAGTGTTTTCTCTATTTTTGTATTACCTTACCTTAGTCGGAGGCGGCCTATGTGTTGGAAATATATATGTACGTGGCTTGCCTTACACACACACAACACACACACACACACACATACACACATACATATATATATATATATATATATATATATATATATATATATATATATATATATATATATATATATATATATATATATATATATCCAAAATCAAACTCACTTACTTCTTGAGGTGCGCACCCTCTTTTGACAACCCAACACTTTAGTCAAGAAGATTGTCCCCGAACGCTTGAGAGGTGTGGTGGGAGCTCAAGACCCCAGGTTCATTGAAGCAGCCGCGCGGTGGGACACCCTTGCTGACTCCTCCAGTAGACCAGCTCCTCCCAAAGAGCACAAACAGTCCCACTGGGACAAACCGATCATGAAAAAAATTGCCAACACAATGCTCACCAATGCTTCAGGAAAGGACAAAGCTCGTCTCCTAGCGGTGAAGACACCACACTCAGGAGATTTCCTTCTAGCTGTTCCCAATTCCTCCTTAGGCACTCGACTCGACCCACAGGCCATTCGGATTGGTGTTGCTCTTCGCCTAGCCGCCCCCATACTCACCGAACATAGGTGTATTTGCGGCAGGGCGACGGCTGATCAATTCGGACTTCATGGTCTCGTGTGTCACACATCAGAAGGGAAGTATACTAGACATGAGGAGGTCAATGACATCATAAAGAGAAGCCTCGCCACAGCCCGTTGCCCAGCTCAACGGGAACTCCAAGTACAGAGGTCTGATGGAAGTCAAAAGCGTCCTGATGGAGCCACTATGCTACCCTGGAAGGATAGTAAGCAGATTGCTTGGGACTACACCTGTGCTGCCACAATGGCAGACACCCACTTGCCATACTCCGTAGCCGAAGGGGGTGGAGCTGCCAGCCACAGGGAGACCCAGAAGACTCGCAAATATGAAGGCCTTTCCCCTTGCTATAACTTCATCCCAATAGGGTCGGAGACTCTTGGAGCATGGGGCAAGTGTGCTCTAAAGTTTCTCAAAGAGCTGGGTGAAAAACTCCTCATAGAAACCAAGGACCACAGGGCGACCAGCTTCCTCTTTCAGAGAGTGTTGCGATCCAAAGGGGAAATGCCTGCAGCATTCTGGTCACGCGGCCCACTGCCGGGGAGCTGGACGAAGTATTTTACATGTAGCTCTGAGTTGTTATCTATGTTTTTTTACTCCCTATTGTATTCTTGTCAATGTATATTGTCAATGTATTCTGTCAATGCATTTTGTCTTGAAATAAAGTTTATACACAATGAAGAGATGGGGTGGTAGGGGAAGTGGAATATTCAAATGGCTTCAGAAAGAAATCTAAATATTCTTCCTTGAAGCCTTTTTATCCACTTCTCCGAGGCTATGGGTCCCACAATTTACACCAGAGTGGACAATATATATATATATATATATATATATATATATATATATATATATATATATATATATATATATATATATATATATATATATATATATATATATATATATATATATATGAGTGTGGATATTAAATGTTTCCCGGTTGAACAGATGATATGCAGCTTTAATTAATGACCTTGTATTCGATTGAATTTAAATGTGATGAACCAACTAAACCACTGCTTCAGCAGCTTCAAGGTCTCAGTCATTCCTCGATTCCTGCTTCAGTAGTTTGACGATCTTAGTCCAGTCACCATTGTCTTACTACCTTTTTTCGATCAATACCTCAAGAAACTTCAGTTTGTAGTCGTATTTCCTCGATCTCTCTTCCAGCATTAGATATTATTTTAGCAATAAAAGTATTGGATGTCCTGATGCATTGCCTGACGCTTCTAATAACACCATTCGAAAGGAATAGGAAAAAAAAATAAAGAAAACTAGCTTCTGATACTGGAGGATTCATACAAAAAAATGAAGAGAGATTAGACACCTAAAACGCAATGAAAAAGGAAAATGTGGGAAAAAAACGAAAAAATAAACTTTTAATTGGGGGAAAAAAAGCGGGGGAAAAAAAACCTTTGAAAAAAAAAAGAAAAAAGTTAGAGGGAAAAAAGGGTTAAACGGGTAAACCCCCCGGGTTAGAAAATGGGGTGTAGACGGGGGTGGAAAAAAAAGGATTTCTTGTAAATTTTAAAAGAAGAATGTTGGGGGAAGATTGAAATTAGAGAGGGGGGGAGGAAACCGTAGAAAGACTGCTGGTGGTAGACTGGGGGGGAGAGACTGGGTTTAGACTGGGGGGGAGAGCTGTGGGGGGACTGGTGGGGTAGAGACTGCTGGTGGTAGACGGGGGAAAGTAGGACTGTTGTAGACTGGGGGGGGTAGAGACTGCTGGTGGTAGACTGGTGGGGTAGAGACTGCTGGGGGTGATGGTGGGGAGAGACTCTGGTGGTAGACGGGGGTAAAATGCTGGTGGTAGACTGGTGGGGTAGAGACTGCTGGTGGTAGACTGGTAGGGTAGAGAATGCTGGTGGTAGACTGGTGAGGGTAGAGACTGCTGGTGGTAGACTGGTGAGGGTAGAGACTGCTGGTGGTAGACTGGTAAAAGTAGAGACTGCAGGTGGTAGACTGGTGAGGGTAGAGACTGCTGGTGGTAGACTGGTAAGGGTAGAGACTGCTGGTGGTAGACTGGTGAGGGTAGAGACTGCTGGTGGTAGACTGGTGAAGGTAGAGACTGCTGGTGGAAGACTGGTGAGGGAAGAGACTGCTGGTGGTAGACTGGTGAGGGTAGAGACTGCTGGTGGTAGACTGGTGAGGGTAGAGACTGCTGGTGGTAGACTGGTGAGGGTAGAGACTGCTGGTGGTAGACTGGTAAGGGTAGAGACTGCTGGTGGTAGACTGGTGAGGGTAGAGACTGCTGGTGGTAGACTGGTGAAGGTAGAGACTGCTGGTGGTAGACTGGTGAGGGTAGAGACTGCTGGTGGTAGACTGGTAAGGGTAGAGACTGCTGGTGGTAGACTGGTGAGGGTAGAGACTGCTGGTGGTAGACTGGTGAGGGTAGAGACTGCTGGTGGTAGACTGGTGAGGGAAGAGACTGCTGGTGGTAGACTGGTGAGGGAAGAGACTGCTGGTGGTAGACTGGTAAAGTAGAGACTCTGTAGTAGACTGGTGAGGAGTAGAGACTGCTGGTGGTAGACTGGTGAGGATAGAGACTCTGGTGTAACTGGTGAGGTAGAGATGCTGGTGGTAGACTGTGAGGAAGACTGCTGGTGGTAGACTGTGAGGTAAGACTCTGGTGGTAGACTGTGAGTAGAGACTGCTGGTGGAGCTGGTGAGAAAGACTGCTGGTGGTAGACTGGTGAGATAGAGACTGCTGGTGGAGACTGTGAGTAGAGACTGCTGGTGGTAGACTGGTGAGGTAAGACTGCTGGTGGAGACTGGTGAGGAGAACTGACTGAGTGAGCTGTAGACTGTGAGGGTAGAGACTCTGGTGGTAGACTAGTGAGGTAAGACTGCTGTGGTAGACTGTAGGGTAGAGACTGCTGGTGGTAGACTGGTGAGGAAGAGACTGCTGGTGGTAGACTGTGAAGGTAGAGACTGCTGGTGGTAGACTGGTGAGGTAGAGACTGCTGTGGTAGACTGGTGAGGTAGAACTGCTGGTGGTAGACTGGTGGAAGAAGAGACTGCTGGTGGAGACTGTGAGGAGAGACTCTGGTGGTAGATTTAAAGGTAGAACTCTGGTGTAGACTGGTGAGGAGAGACTCTGGTGGTAGACTGGTAGAAGAGACTGCTGGTGGTAGACTGGTGAGGGGAGACTGCTGGTGGTAGACTGGTGAGTAGAGATGCTGGTGGTAGACTGTGAGGTAGAGAACTCTGGTGGTAGACTGTGAGGAGAGACTGTGGAGGAAGACTGCTGGGTAGAGATTGGTGGTAGACTGGTGAGGTAGAGACTGCTGGTGGTAGACTGTGGTAGAGAAGGGAGACTGTGAGGTAGACTAGAGTGAGAGTAGAACTTGGTGTAGACTGTGAGGTAGACTGCTGATGTGAGTAGATGTGAAAAGACTCTGGTGGTAGACTGTGAAGGTAGAGACTGCTGTGGTAGACTGGTGAGGGTAGGACTGCTGGTGGTAGACTGGTGAAGGAGAGACTGCTGGTGGTAGACTGTGAGAGAGAGACTGCTGTGTAGACTGTGAGTGATGGGAGACTGTGAGGATGAGACTGTGGTGGTAGACTGGTGAGGTAAGACTGTGGTGGAGACTGTGAGGTAGACTGTGGGTAGACTGTGAGGTAAGACTGTGGTGAGTGTGAGACTGTGAGGAGTAGAGACTGCTGTGGTAGACTGTGAGGTAGAGACTGCTGTGTGACTATGAGTAGAAGCTAGGTAGACTGGTAGAAGAGAGCTGGTGAGACTGTAGAGATAGACTGGTGGTAGAGACTGCTGGGGTAGAGCTGAGGTGAGACTGTGAGTAGAACTGTGGTAGACTAGGAGGTGAGACTTGGTGGTAGACTGAGGGTAGAGACTGCTGGTGAGTAGACTGGTGAGGTGAGAAGCTGGTAGACTGTGAGGAAGACTGGTGGTAGACTGTGAGGAGAACTGTGGTGAGACTGTGAGGGTAAATGTAGTGTGTGGTAGAGGAGAGACTGCTGGTGGTAGACTGGTGGGTAGAGACTCTGTGGTAGACTGGTGAGTAGAGACTCTGTGGAGACTGGTGAGGAGAGACTGCTGGTGGTAGACTAGTAGAGGTGAGACTGTGAGGGAGACTGGTGAGAGAAGAGACTCTGGTGTAGACTGGTGAGTAGAGACTCTGGTGTAGACTGGTAGGGTAGAGACTGCTGGTGGAGACTGGTGAGGAGAGACTGGTGGTAGACTGGGATGAGGGTAGAGACTGCGTGGTAGACTGGTGAGGGAAGAGACTGCTGGTGGTAGACTGGTGAGGGTAGAGACTGCTGGTGGTAGAATGGTGAGGGAAGAGACTTCTGGTGGTAGACTGGTGAGGGTAGAGACTGCCGGTGGTAGACTGGTGAGGGAAGAGACTCTTTGTGGGTAGATTGGTGAGGAAAAGTGAGATAGAGACCAAGAAGACAAAGAGGAAGACAGAGACCAAGAAAATAAAAAGGGAGACTGAAACCAAGTAAGAAAAAGAGGGAGACAGAGACCAAGAAGATAAAGAGGGAGACAGATACCAAGAAGATAAAGAGGGAGACAGATACCAAGAAGATAAAGAGGGAACCAGTAAGAGGGAGATGGTTAGGGACAGTGAAATGAATGCTAACAGAGATTTGATCACGTCACCACCATTATTTTCAGCACGATAATCATCATCACCCCGGCCGTCACTACCAGCGTCACCACCAGTGTCACCACCAGCGTCACCACCAGCGTCACCACCAGTGTCACCACCAGCGTCACCACCAACGTCACCACCAGCGTCACCACCAGTGTCACCACCAGCGTCACCACCAGTGTCACCACCAGCGTCACCACCAGCGTCACCACTAGTGTCACCACCAGTGTCACCACCAGCGTCACCACCAGCGTCACCACTAGTGTCACCACCAGCGTCACCACTAGTGTCACCACCAGCGTCACCACCAGCGTCACCACCAGGTCACCACCAGCGGTCACCACCAGCGTCACCACCAGCGTCACCACCAGCGTCACCACCAGCGTCACTACCAGCGTCACCACTAGCAACACTACCAGCGTCACTACCAGCGTCCACTAGCATCACTACCAGCGTCACTACCAGCGTCACTACCAGCGTCTCCACCAGCATCACTACCAGCGTCACACAGCGTCACCACCAGCGTCACTACCAGCGTCACCACTAGCATCACTACCAGCGTCACTACCAGCGTCACAACCAGCGTCACCACCAGCGTCACCACTAGTGTCACCACCAGCGTCACCACTAGTGTCACCACCAGCGTCACCACCAGCGTCACCACCAGCGTCACCACCAGCGTCACCACTAGTGTCACCACCAGCGTCACCACCAGCGTCACCACCAGCGTCACCACCAGCGTCACCACCAGCGTCACCACCAGCGTCACCACTAGTGTCACCACCAGCGTCACCACCAGCGTCACCACCAGCGTCACCACCAGCGTCACCACTAGCGTCACCACCAGCGTCACCACCAGCGTCACCACCAGCGTCACCACCAGCGTCACCACTAGTGTCACCACCAGCGTCACCACTAGTGTCACCACCAGCGTCACTACCAGCGTCACCACTAGCAACACTACCAGCGTCACTACCAGCGTCTCCACTAGCATCACTACCAGCGTCACTACCAGCGTCACTACCAGCGTCTCCACTAGCATCACTACCAGCGTCACTACCAGCGTCACCACCAGCGTCACTACCAGCGTCACCACTAGCATCACTACCAGCGTCACTACCAGCGTCACAACCAGCGTCACCACCAATGTCAATACCAGCGTCACTACCAGCGTCACCACCAGTGTCACCACAAGCGTCATTACCAATGTCACCACCAGCATTACTACCAGCATCGCTACCAGCGTCACAGCAAGCGTCACCACCAGCATCACTACCAGCATCACCACCAGCATTACTACCAGCGTCACTACCAATATTACTACCAGCATCGCTACCAGCGTCACCACCAGCGTCACCACCAGCATCACTACCAGCGTCACTAGCAGCGTCACCACGAGCGTCACTACGTGCGTCACCACGGACATCACCACACCCAGTTTCATTACCAGCCTCACTAGCATCAATACCTGCCACACCACCATCATCATTATCAACGTTACCACAAGCGTCACCACCAGCGTCACTACCTGCGTCACCAGCGTCACTACCTGTGACACCACCATCATCACTGTCAGCGTCACAACAATCGTCACTACCAGTATCACTATCAGCGCCACTATAAGAATTACAACAAACGTCACCACCAGCGTCACCACCAGCGTCACCACCAGCGTCACCACCAGCCTCGGCTGGACAAAAAGTGGGTCGTCCACTCACGTTTTGAGAGAATTATTATTATTATTAATATAAGTATTATGATTATTAAGGTGAAACACTACCAGCGTCACCACCAGCGTCACCACCAGCATCACTACCAGCGTCACTAGCAGCGTCACCACGAGCGTCACTACGTGCGTCACCACGGACATCACCACACCCAGTTTCATTACCAGCCTCACTAGCATCAATACCTGCCACACCACCATCATCATTATCAACGTTACCACAAGCGTCACCACCAGCGTCACTACCTGCGTCACCAGCGTCACTACCTGTGACACCACCATCATCACTGTCAGCGTCACAACAATCGTCACTACCAGTATCACTATCAGCGCCACTATAAGAATTACAACAAACGTCACCACCAGCGTCACCACCAGCGTCACCACCAGCGTCACCACCAGCCTCGGCTGGACAAAAAGTGGGTCGTCCACTCACGTTTTGAGAGAATTATTATTATTATTAATATAAGTATTATGATTATTAAGGTGAAACACTAAAATCTTTGAAGTCACACGAGTCTGTTAAAAGGGAGGAATGGACAGGTAATGAGCCTTGTTTAGGAGAGGAAAGGTAACTACAACTCTCTGGATCCTCGCATCAGCATCAGCAAGGAGCAATACTCCACCTCCAGGCGAGGAACACCCAGGTTCACTATATTCAAGTGTTTCTTGCAGCTCTCACTCGCCTTCTCATTGAGGATGACCAAAGGACCGTTAAGGATAGAGTAGGAATGTAAGTGATAGGGATTATGGTACATTGGCAGAGAGGGATGATACAGTCTGGTGGTCCAACCATTGGGATTTGTAATTTATGAGGAACGTGTATTAGTTTTTGTTCCACATCTCTAATTACATCTACCAATAATGTGATTATATATCTCTACATTTACATCTACACAAGCAGTGTTCATTTATCTTTTTACCTAAATCTACACATTTAGTGATTGTACCACATTTCTTTACTAATATCTATACTATTCTCCAGTTATAGCATAACATATTAGATTATGCACGAATGTGAACGAGTTATGGGTCAATGTATCTCTCCTTGTTTTCCCTTGTGGTGCTGCTGATGTTGCTGGTATTGTTTAAAACAACTGTTTTGCTGCACTTCTAAAAGACTGGAGGAATATGATTAAAAATTCAGTGAGGTGGTCAAATGAAAAGTTACCGAAAGAATTGAGAAATGAGAGAGATGCATATATTTCAAGAGAGTAAATAGTGGGTGGCGTATGTTGAACGTGATGAGAATCGTAGTTGTCCTTCGTTTAAAAGGTGAGGCGTAAATACTCGTAATTTCAACAGCTGATACGCAACAGGTTTAGAGTGTTCGACAGAAGATACAATGTAGGACAGTATCACTGATGACAGGAGATTAATAAAAGATCAGTATCAATGGCATGCATGCTATATAAAGTAATGGAGATAATCGGAAGTAGAGCGTTGGAACACCCGGAGAGATGTAGTTTAATTAGTAGCAACCAGCACAGTATATGTATGTGTACATACGTATGAGTGTGCGTATTCTTGAAGGGAAAGTGTGTATGTACTCTTTTGTGTAAGTATGAATGTGCATAAATATGTGTGCGTAAGTATGCGCGTGCAAATCCTTTCTCGCAAAACTTAAGGAGTTCCATGACAGCGAAGTGAAAATGAGGCAGAAAAGAGACAGATAAGTGACTGTAGTGAGGCAGTTGACATTATCGCACGAGAAACTTGACCTAAAACTAACAAATCAACGACACGTAGGCCAAGTCTTTGTTGAAATGTCTTGGTCTCAGTGAGCGAAATGTCGTTTTATTAAAAGTTTACTATGTGTACATGGCTTTGATTCACCACGTATCTTTCATCGACTAAAAATTACAGAAGCAAGCAGAGATAACAGGAAAGACATCGAAATAGGCAAGTGTAAGGAATGGGGTTCCACAAGGATCGGTTATGGGCTCACCAAAAACCTCCATTTGGAAGAGGAACCTTTTGATGACGTTTCGGTTGGTCCTGGACCATCATCGACACAACACTTGCTCGCATGCGAGTGAAATTGATGGGGGAAACAATATCCTCAGAGGACAGCAAAAGCTGCAGTAGAACCTGGAATACCGAGGAAGGGTAAAGAAGACCGGAAACTGAATACTGTATCGAGGAACAGAGGCTGTAAACCTCACACGAGGAGAAAGATTTAGTGGTGAGCATTATGCCGAGCACTTCACCGGAGGTGCACATCACACGAATAACCTCTGTAATGAACTTATCTTTGTCAGGAATCACGGGAGAGTCGTTGTCAGTCTGTCAGGCCTATGCTAGATTAGACTCGAGCAACCACACCTAGTTGAATACATACCCTAAATGGAAACTGCTCACCAGACTGCATGTACGGGTACAAACCGCTGTCCTTGGTGACAGAGGCCCCCAAAATTATATACCATATAATGGCTACACACGCTGATTTAGCCATATCATTCAGCGAGTTATAAGATTCAGTAAATATATCGATGACCACACCCCCGGATATTGCCCACCCTCACGACATCCAGTTGTGCCCAGGTTTATTATATACAGTTGTGAGGTTTATCACTTCTGGTGAAGTTTATATCCAGTTACGGCCAGGTTTATAAGTAGTTCTAGCCAGGTTTATATCCAGTTACGGCCAGGTTTATAAGTAGTTCTAGCTAGGTTTATATCCAGTTACGGCCAGGTTTATAAGTAGTTCTAGCCAGGTTTATATCCAGTTACGGCCAGGTTTATAAGTAGTTCTAGATAGGTTTATATCCAGTTACGGCCAAGTTTATAAGTAGTTATAGCCAGGTTTATATCCAGTTACGGCCAGGTTTATAAGTAGTTCTAGCCAGGTTTATATCCAGTTACGGCCAGGTTTATAAGTAGTTCTAGCAAGGGTTATATCCAGTTGCGGCCAGGTTTATATGTAGTTCTAGCCAGGTTTATATCCAGTTTCGGCCAGGTTTATAAGTAGTTCTAGCCAGGTTTATATCCAGTTACGGCCAGGTTTATAAGTAGTTCTAGCCAGGTTTATATCCAGTTACGGCCAGGTTTATAAGTAGTTCTAGCCAGGTTTATATCCAGTTACGGCCAGGTTTACAAGTAGTTCTAGCCAGGTTTATATCCAGTTACGGCCAGGTTTATAAGTAGTTCTAGCCAGGTTAATATCCAGTTACGGCCAGGTTTATAAGTAGTTCTAGCCAGGTTTATATCCAGTTACGGCCAGGTTTACAAGTAGTTCTAGCCAGGTTTATATCCAGTTACGGCCAGGTTTATATGTAGTTCTAGCCAGGTTTATATCCAGTTACGGCCAGGTTTACAAGTAGTTCTAGCCAGGTTTATATCCAGTTACGGCCAGGTTTATATGTAGTTCTAGCCAGGTTTATATCCAGTTACGGCCAGGTTAATATGTAGTTCTAGCCAGGTTTATATCCAGTTACGGCCAGGTTAATATGTAGTTCTAGCCAGGTTTATATCCAGTTACGGCCAGGTTAATATGTAGTTCTAGCCAGGTTTATATCCAGTTACGGCCAGGTTAATATGTAGTTCTAGCCAGGTTTATATCCAGTTACGGCCAGGTTAATATGTAGTTCTAGCCAGGTTTATATCCAGTTACGGCCAGGTTTATTTGTAGTTCTAGCCAGGTTTATATCCAGTTACGGCCAGGTTAATATGTAGTTCTAGCCAGGTTTATATCCAGTTACGGCCAGGTTAATATGTAGTTCTAGCCAGGTTTATATCCAGTTACGGCCAGGTTTATAAGTAGTTCTAGCAAGGGTTATATCCAGTTGCGGCCAGGTTTATATGTAGTTCTAGCCAGGTTTATATCCAGTTTCGGCCAGGTTTATAAGTAGTTCTAGCCAGGTTTATATCCAGTTACGGCCAGGTTTATAAGTAGTTCTAGCCAGGTTAATATCCAGTTACGGCCAGGTTTATAAGTAGTTCTAGCCAGGTTTATATCCAGTTACGGCCAGGTTTACAAGTAGTTCTAGCCAGGTTTATATCCAGTTACGGCCAGGTTTATATGTAGTTCTAGCCAGGTTAATATCCAGTTACGGCCAGGTTTATAAGTAGTTCTAGCCAGGTTTATACCCAGTTCTAGTGAGGTATAACTATCACTCCTTCCGTCCACCTGACTATAATAATTCTTTCAATTTATACTCTTGTTTGTTTCTTCATTACCTTCAACATCGTCTTCTCTTCCATACTTATTCCTTTGTACTTTTCCTTCATTGTGACTTCAGTGTTTCGTCTCGTTTTCCTTCTTTTCGTATGTTTCGTTTTCCTCTTTTTTAACCATTTTTTCCTTACTGTTATTCATATTACTCTATTTTAGTCTACTCTTTTTTTTATTAGGTTGCATAAAAAGCTCCAATTTCAGTAGATTTATGAATATTTCATCACTGTTTTATTGTTCTTTCGTTTCCTGTCTATTATTATTCATATTTGCTCTTTGCTGTTTATCATCTCCCTTGTCTCTTTCCTTCTACTTTATCATCTCCTTCCCTTGTCTCATTATTTCTACTTTCCTTCAATTTATTTTTTCTTCAAGTTGCTTATATTTTTCAATTATCGTTCAATTGTTATGGCTAATTTATCATTGCTGTTTTTTACAGTTTGTTGACACAACTCGAATATGGGTGGCAGGACACGCGTACTGGTGGCAGGACACGGGTACCGGTGGCAGGACACGGGTACCGGTGGCAGGACACGGGTACTGGTGGCAAGGCACGGGTAGTGGTGACAGGACACGGTTACTGGTGGCAAGACATGGGTACTGGTGGCAGGACACGGGTACCGGTGGTAGGACACGGGTACTGGTGGCAAGGCACGGGTAGTGGTGACAGGACACGGTTACTGGTGGCAAGACATGGGTACTGGTGGCAGGACACGGGTACCGGTGGTAGGACACTGGTACTGGTGGCAGGACACTTGTACTGGTGGCAGGACACGGGTACTGGTGGCAGGACACGGGTATTGGTGGCAGGACACGGGTACTGGTGGGAAGACATGGGTACTGGTGGCAGGACACGGGTACCGGTGGCAAGACATGGGTACTGGTAGCAGGACACGGGTACTGGGGGCAGGACACGGGTACTAGTGGCAAGACACGGGTACTGGTGGCAGGACACGGGTACTGGTTGTAAGATACGGGTACTGGTGGCAGGACACGGGTACTGGTGGCAAGACAAGGGTACTAGTGGCAAGACATGGGTACTGGTGGCAGGACACGGGTACTGGTTGTAAGATACGGGTACTGGTGGCAGGACACGGGTACTGGTGGCAAGACAAGGGTACTAGTGGCAAGACATGGGTACTGGTGGCAGGACACGGGTACTGGGGCAGAACACGGGTACTAGTAGCAAGACACGGATACTGGTGGCAGGACACGGGTAATGGTGGCAGGACACGGGTATTGGTGGCAGGACACGGGTACTGGTGGCAGGACACGGGTACTGGTGGCAGGACACAGGTACTGGTGGCAGGACACGGGTACTGGTGGCAGGACACAGGTACTGGCGGTATGACACGGGTACTGGTGGCAGGACACGGGTACTGGTGGCAGGACACAGGTACTGGTGGCAGGACACGGGTACTGGTGGCAGGACACGGCTACTGGCGGCAGGACACGAGTATTGGTGGCAGGAAACGGGTACTGGTGGCAAGACACGGGTACTGGTGGCAGGACATGGGTACTGGTGGAAAGACACGGATACTGTTGGCAGGACACGGGTACTGTTGGCAGGACACGGGTACTAGTGGCAAGACATGGATACTGGTGGCAGGACACGGGTACTGGTGGCAAGACGCGGGTACTTTTGGCAGGACACGGGTACTGGTGGCAAGACACGAGTACTGGTGGCAGGACACGGGTACTGGTGGCAAGACACGGGTACTGGTGGCAGGACACGGGTACTGTTGGCAAGACGCGGGTACTGGTGGCAAGACACGGGTACTGGTGACAGGAAACGGGTACTGGTGGCTGGACACGGATATTAGTGGAATGAGACCGGTACTGTGTCAAGACACAAGTACTACTGACTGGACAGGGACACTGGTGGCACGACATTCATTTTATGACATGTGTACTGGTGGAAGAACGTGAGAATTGGTAGCAGACATGTACAGAGGTGGAAGGAATTGGTTTCTGGCAGTGACTCGTGGGTGCTGGAGCCATGACACTTTTACCAAGACAAGGGTGTTGAAGGTTTAGCTTCCTACTGTTGTATCCCAGGAATCCCTCTTAGCCCCAGCTCTAGTTTCTTTTTTTTCTTTCCTTTATCTTCCATTAATAATCCCTGTTACAACGATATTTTTTTTTTCATTCTCGTGCTGATGACTCGACATTCCAAAGATCAGTTACGGTGAATTTCCCCGTAAGGAAAATGTCAGCCGTTTTAAAAGAAGACACAAAAACTCGCAGATGAAGTAATTCGTATATTATCCTCTATTACAGCATCTTTCAGTGTATCATAAAACAATAAAAAAAATTAAACTTAATATATTTTGAGACAGAAACATTTGTACTTTACTGGCCTTGTTTTCTCGAGTGATAAACACACACACACACACACACACACACACACACACATACACATACACACACACACACACACACACACACACACACATACACATACACACACACACACACACACACACACACACACATACACACACACACACGAGGGCCCGGGTTCAATTCCTGGCGGGGCCGAAACATTTCGAAGTGTTTCGTTACACACACACACACACACACACACACACAACAGGCCTAGTGTCTAATCGACATGTGCCTAGGACAAAATGGTAACTAACTAACTAACTAACTAACACACACACACACACACACACACATACACACACACACACACACACACACACAACAGGCCTAGTGTCTAATCGACATGTGCCTAGGACAAAATGGTAACTAACTAACTAACACACACACACACACACACACATACACACACACACACACAACAGGCCTAGTGTCTAATCGACATGTGCCTAGGACAAATGGTAACTAACTAACTAACTAACTAACACACACACACACACACACACACACACACACACACACACACACACACACACACACACACACACACACAACAGGCCTAGTGTCTAATCGACATGTGCCTAGGACAAAATGGTAACTAACTAACTAACTAACTAACACACACACACACACACACACACACATACACACACACACATACACACACACACACACACATACACACACACACACACATACACACACACACACACATACACACACACACACACACATCACACACACACACACACATACACACACACACACATACACACACACACACACACATACACACACATACACACACACACACACACACACACATACACACACACACACATACACACAAACACACACACTCATACACACACACACACACAAAATACACACACACACACACATACACACACACACATACACACACACACACATACACACACACACACACACACACACACACATACACACACACACACACACACACACACACACACAACAGGCCTAGTGTCTAATCGACATGTGCCTAGGACAAAATGGTAACTAACTAACTAACTAACTAACACACACACACACACACACACACATACACACACACTACAAAGGGATCTGGACAGCCTGCAAGCCTGGTCCAGCAACTGGCTCCTGGAGTTCAACCCCACCAAGTGCAAAGTCATGAAGATTGGGGAAGGGCAAAGAAGACCGCAGACGGAGTACAGCCTAGGGGGCCAGAGACTGCAAACCTCAATCAAGGAAAAAGATCTTTGGGTGAGTATAACACCAGACACATCTCCTGAGGCGCACATCAACCAAATAACTGCTGCAGCATATGGGCGCCTAGCAAACCTAAGAACAGCATTCCGACATCTTAATAAAGAATCGTTCAGGACCCTGTACACTGTGTACGTTAGGCCCATATTGGAGTATGCAGCACCAGTTTGGAACCCACACCTAGCCAAGCATGTGAAGAAGCTCGAGAAAGTGCAAAGGTTTGCAACAAGACTAGTCCCGGAGCTAAGGGTATGTCCTACGAGGGAGGTTAAGGAAATCGACCTGACGACACTGGAGGACAGGAGAGATAGGGAGACATGATAACAACATATAAGATACTGAGAGGAATTGACAAAGTGGACAGAGACAGAATGTTCCAGAGATGGGACACAACAACAAGGGGACACAGATGGAAGTTGAAGACTCAGATGAATCACAGAGATGTTAGGAAGTATTTCTTCAGTCACAGAGTTGTCGGGAAGTGGAATAGTTTAGGAAGCGATGTAGTGGAGGCAGGCTCTATACATAGCTTTAAGCAGAGGTATGATAAAGCTCATGGCGCAGGGAGAGTGACCCAGTAGCGGCCAGTGAAGAGGCGGGGCCAGGAGCTTTGACTCGACCCCTGCAACCACAACTAGGTGAGTACAACTAGGTGAGTACACACATACACACACACACACACACACACACACACATCACACACACACACACACACACAGGTTAAGGGAACTGGACCTGAGGACACTGGAGGAAAGGAGGGACAGGGGGACATGATAACAACATATAAAATACTGAGAGGAATCGACAAGGTGGACAGAGATAAGATGTTCCAGAGATGGGACACAGCAACAAGAGGTCACAATTGGAAGTTAAAGACTCAGATGAGTTCACAGAGCAGGGAGTGAGTGACCAAGCAGCGACCAATGAAGAAGCGGGGCCAGAAGCTATGAATCGACTCCTGCAACTACAATTAGGTGAGTACACACACACAGTCAAGATGCTTAATTTAGCCACTAAATCTATGTTGTTTTAACATTAAAGTTAGAATTTTTTCTAACAATTGAGCTCAAAATATATACAAGCCATTTAGATCATTTATAGGAAACTGAACCAATGGAGCTAATAATTGGTCTGGTTTGTGCGTTTTTATTAATCCTTACATATAGGGTAAACATGGATTAGCAGACGAATTTTTTTTAATTAATTCATCTTTGCCTTTCAGTAGACGTTTTATTGTTTTATTAACATTACTGTTAACAGATTCTAAGGAATTCTCTCTAAGCACCTTGACTGACTTAAATGATTTCAATATGATTAGTTTTGATTTTACCTCTTTGTTTACAAAAGTTCCAATTAATGATTTATTAAGTTTTTTATCTAAAGAACTTGTTAATTACCATTTACCATTGCCAGTTCTTACTATCATTAAACTTAATAAATTTTGTATTGTTGATGGAAAATTTGTGTTTAATGACGAGTTTTACACTCAGAAGTTTGGTATGGTAATGGGAAATTCTCTCTCACCTGTTCTTAGTAATTTATACATGGAATTTTTTGAACCAAGATTACTTAACACAATCCTTCCTAATAGAGCTACGTGGTATAGATATGTTGATGATATTTAGTGTCTTATGCCTAAGAATATAGATATAAACCATTTTCTTGTTAAATTAAAGAGTTTAGCTCATTCTATAAATATTTCTGTTGAGTTCGAAGAAAATATCTCATTGCTTTTCCTAGATGTTTTAATTATTAAGGGTAACAATGATTTTAAATTTAAAATTTACAGAAAACCAACAAATAACTGTTGCTATGTGCACTATTATTCTTCACATCAAGATAGAGTTAAACTGTCGGTATTCTCATCAATGTTTTAGAGAGCTTTGCGTATTTATAGTTCAGAGTTCATAGATGAAGAAATCTCAAAAAAATGATGAAATAGTTAATGGTCTAAAATATCCAAGGAATTGCCTAGTTATTATAAGAAAGAAAAGCCTTGAATAGGAGAATTCACAAAGGCATATTAATTGACACTGAGAGTATTTCCTGAATATTCTAGAATGTTGTACTACCGGTTGACAAAATGAGGGATTTATAAGATAAGATTTTGTTTGGATTTTTAACCCCGGAGGGTTAGCCACAAAGGATAACCCAAGAAAGTCAATGCGTCATTGAGGACTGTC
>WNWK01005784.1:0-85000 GCA_009830355.1 Cherax destructor | reverse complement strand
TATCCCCGTATTCTATAAACCCAGCCCCCCACTGTTTCAACGCACGAAACTGAAATTATGCAGAATACGGCATAAGTTGATATTTCTCAACGTGAGTGACAAGCTGTGTTTTAATGAAACCCGCCATTGGTAAAAACTTGAAGCCTGTCAGAAAAGGCAGTCTCTAGTAACTGATCTCATTCAAACAATTCCAAGTTTTTTAACTATTTCAGTGAAAAATTTGCACTAATTCTGACTAACCTTACAGCCTCCTTCAGGACAGGGAAAATTACTGAACTAAAGAATGTGAAGAGAACCTCGACAGCTCTCATAAACTCAGTCAAGTATCTAAGTTACTGGGAGCACTTGAAGTCCCTGGACTTGTACTTCTTAGAACGTAGGCGAGAAAGGCACATCATAATCTTCACCTGGAAGGTACTGGAGGGATTGGTCCCTAACCTGCACACCGAAATAACTGCATGTGAACAAAAAAGGCTTAGCGGATGGTGCTGGAAACCTACAATGAAAAGCAGGGAAGCGATGAGTACACTGAGAGAGAACACAATAAGTGTTAAGGGAACACGACTCTTCAACACCCTCCCATCATGCATAAGGGGGATTACCAACAAACCCCTTACTGTCTTCAAGAGCGAGATCGATAGATTCCTCAAAAACAGTTCGTGATTAGCTGGGTTGTGGTGCATACGTTGGACTGCGGTCTGGGACCGGGCCGCGGGGGCGGTGATCTCCGGAAGCTACTCCAGGTGAACTCCAGATATCATCCTTCATATAGAATTCATTGTCAATAACATTTTGAAGCCAATCAGCGTTCTTTAATATCACCATTTATTGAATAAGACTGTCAATTGGGACTTATGTCACACTATGTTCAGAAAAATCACACCGGTGGTGAAAGTTTGAAGACAAGCAGATGAATCATTCTCCAGTTATGACACGAATACCAATGAATCCAAGTGTTGTTTTTTTGTTTATTATTTTTCTACATCAGCAAATTTGTCTGCAGGCAAACAAAACTTAACAGGTACTATCCTGGCCTTGAGGTGCATCAGCTATATTAGCTCATATCAGTGCCCAGCCAGGTCTGTGTTATGTAACCATCCCTTACGTTCCCACTCAGGTAACTATTTACTGACAGGTAAACAGGACCATCATGTGGCAGATACAATTTAATATAGACAAATGCAAAGTTCTAAACATTGGACAGGAAAATAACCATGCCACATATAAACTAAATAATGTAGATCTTAATATTACTGATTACGAAAAGGATTTGGGAGTTCTGGTTAGCAGTAATCTAAAACCAATACAACAGTGCATAAGTGTTCGCAATAAAGCTAACGGAATCCTTGGCTTCATATCAAGAAGCATAAATAATAGGAGTCCTCAGGTTGTTCTTCAACTCTATATATCTTTGGTTAGGTCTCAGCTAGATTATGCTGCACAGTTCTGGTCACCGTATTACAGAATGGATATAAATGCTCTGGAAAATGTACAAAGGAGGATGACAAAGTTGATCCCATGTATCAGAAATCTTCCCTATGAGGATAGACTGAGGGCCCTGAATCTGCACTCTATAGAAAGGCGTAGAATTAGTGGGGATATGATTGAAGTGTATAAATGGAAGACAGGAATAAAGGTAATGTAAATAGCGTGCTAAAAATATCTAGCCAAGACAGGACTCGCAGCAATGGCTTTAAGATGGAAAAGTTCAGATTCAGGAAGGATATAGGAAAGGACTGGTTTGGTAATAGAGTTGTCGATGAGTGGAACAAACGTTGTATAGTTTTAAAAATAGGTTAGATAAATGCATGAGTGGGTGCGGGTGGATGTGAGTTGGACCTTACTAGCTTGTGCTACTAGGTCAGATGCCGTGCTCCTTCCTTAAGTGAATGTGACCTGACTTGCCTCGCATGGGCCAGTAGGCCTGCTGCAGTGTTCCCTCTTTCTTATGTAACGACGCTCCCACTGAGCTATCAGTAACCAATAGCAGCCTGACTGGGTGTTATTGGTGATGGAGGTTGACATACATTGTTGTTTTGATCCCCTATAACTGTGGGACATACTTAGGAATTTCTGATAAGACTTCAGTGTCACACAAAGACTTCAGTGTCATATTAAGAGTACAGTATCATGTTAAGACTATACTACTCTACATTGTGGTCTTAAGACTGCAGCGTCACATGCATGCAACGACAAAACAACAACTGAACCAACATTCGATCACAGACTATCGTTTCTTTCTATAGAGACGTGCAAAAAAAATAATCTGCATTTTCCTAACAAGGTAGCTGCGGTGTGTTGAGGCTTGGCTCGCGTGCGTCCTCACGCTGTGTGCTAGGTTTACGAATCATTACAGCTCTTTTACTGCGCTCTAAATCAACGAAGTCGTAATGGCCTGTTTACAGCACAAAGCTTGTTCTTGGAGGCCACTTGAATTTTCTTGGAATTGCTATGGTTAAATATTACCAATGATACAGGTAACCTCCATGCAGTGAGTTCTGGTATAACTATTTCTCATTTCGTTTTAGTTATTTCATTGGTGATAAAAAGAGTTGTTTTATAATTGAAAGGCAAGATGCTCTTATAATCCGTGACATTTTTAACCTGGAGCAGTAAGAAGAGTATCCCTTAATGTGAGCATTATATACATATTACATTTTCATTATCGAATGAGTTGCTATAAATTTGCATGAATGGGACTCCAGCTTGTGTTAACAGCACCTTGAACCCAGTCAAACACACACACACACACACACACACACACACACACACACACACACACACACACACACACACACAGGCATGAGGAACTTCCTACAAGACGTTCAGTGGGAGAGAGAATTGGCAGGAAAACCAGTAAAAGAAATGATGGAATATGTGACAACCAAATGCAAAGAGGCAGAGGAGAGTTTTGTCCCCAAGGGAAACAGAAGTAATGGGAAGACCAGAACGAGTCCTTGGTTCACCCAGAGGTGTAGGGAGGCAAAAACTAAGTGTAATAGAGAATGGAAAAAGTACAGAAGACAAAGGATCCAGGAAAATAAAGAGATTAGCCGAAGAGCCAGAAACGAATATGCACAGGTACGAAGGGAGGCTCAGCGACAATATGAAAATGATATAGCATCAAAAGTCAAGTCTGACCCGAAGCTGTTGTATAGCCACACCAGGAGGAAAACAACAGTCAAGGACCAGGTAATCAGGCTGAGGAAGGAAGGTGGGGAGTTCACAATAAACGACCAAGAGGTATGTGAGGAGCTCAACATGAGATTTAAAGAAGTATTTACACAGGAGACAGGAAGGACTCAAGGAATTCAGAATAGGGAGGTATACCAACAAGTGCTGGATGAAATACACACAACCGAGGAGGAGGTGAAGAAGCTGCTATGTGAACTCGATACCTCAAAAGCGGTGGGACCGGACAACATTTCTCCGTGGGTCCTTAGAGAGGGAGCAGAGATGTTGTGTGTGCCACTAACACAAATCTTCAACACATCCATTGAAACTGGGCAACTACCTGAGGCGTGGAAGATGGCAAATGTAGTTCCAATTTTTATGAAAGGAGACAGACACGAGGCATTAAACTACAGACCTGTGTCACTGACGTGTATAGTATGCAAAGTCATGGAGAAGATCATCAGGAGGAGAGTGGTGGAGCACCTAGAAAGACACAAGCTTATAAACGACAACCAGCACGGTTTCAGGGAAGGAAAATCCTGTGTCACAAACCTACTGGAGTTTTATGACAAGGTAACAGAAGTAAGACACGAGAGAGAGGGGTGGATAGACTGCATTTTTTTGGACTGCAAGAAGGCGTTCGACACAGTTCGTCACAAGAGATTAATGCAAAAGCTAGAGGATCAGGCACACGTAACAGGAAAAGCACTGCAATGGATCAGAGAATATCTGACAGGGAGGCAACAACGAGTCATGGTACGTGACGAGATGTCAGAGTGGGCACCTGTGACGAGTGTAGTTCCACAAGGGTCAGTCCTAGGACCTGTACTGTTTTTGGTATATGTGAATGACATAACGGAAGGGATAGACTCAGAAGTGTCCCTGTTTGCAGATGATGTGAAGTTAATGAGAAGAATCAAATCAGTCGAGGATCAGGCAGGACTACAAAGAGACCTGGACAGGCTGCAAGCCTGGTCCAGTAACTGGCTCATTGAATTTAACCCTGCCAAATGTAAAGTCAAGAATATCGGGGAAGGGCAAAGAAGACCGCAGACAGAGTATAGTCTAGGTGGCCAAAGACTGCAAACCTCACTCAAAGAAAAAGATCTTGGGGTGAGTATAATACCGAGCACATCTCCTGAGGCACACATCAATCAGATAACTGCTGCAGCATACGGGCGGCTGGCAAACCTAAGAATAGCGTTCCAATACCTCACTAAGGAATCATTCAAGACTCTGCATACCATATACGTCAGGCCCATACTGGAGTATGCAGCACCAGTTTGGAACCCACACCTGGTCAAGCACGTCAAGAAATTAGAGAAAGTGCAAAGGTTTGCAACAAGACTAGTCCCAGAGCTAAGGGGATTGTCCTACGAAGAAAGGTTAAGGGAAATCGGCCTGACGACACTAGAGGACAGGAGGGTTAGGGGAGACATGATAACGACATACAAAATACTGCGGGGAATAGACAAGGTGGATAGAGACAGAATGTTCCAGAGATGGGACACAGAAACAAGTGGTCACAATTGGAAGTTGATGACGCAGATGAGTCAAAGGGATGTTAGGAAGTATTTCTTCAGTCACAGAGTTGTCAGGAAGTGGAATAGTCTGGCAAGTGAGGTAGTGGAAGCAGGATCCATAGCTTTAAGACGAGGTATGATAAAGCTCACGGAGCAGGGAGAGAGAGGACCTAGTAGCGATCAGTGAAGATTCGGGGCCAGAAGCTGAGTCTCGACCTTTGCAACCACAAATAGGTGAGTACACACCCACACCCACACGAGGTAGTACAATTGAGTCACAGCGAAGTAATAATAATAATAATATAATATAATATAATAATAATAATAATAATAATAATAATAATAATAATATTAATAATAATAATAATAATAATAATAATAATAATAATAATAATAATAATAATAATAATAATATCTTTATTTACTACAAGTAAATGCACAAGGTATACAGGCTTAGCTGACATCAATGACATACTACAACGTAAATAGAAAGCCCCTAGTTATGCTGAGCATTTCGGCCAAATTAGGTCAGTGTCCCAGGATGCGACCCATACCAGTCGACTAACACCCAGGTACCCATTTTACTGATGGGTGAACATAGACAACAGGTGTAAAGAAACACGCCCAATATTTCTACCCTGGCTGGGAATCGAACTTCTTTACTCTTAGAGTCATCTGGAAATGGAATGACCTAGACATCGAAGTGCATAAGACGGAATCCAAACAGAATTAAGAATAGGTATGACAGGTCTCTTGCAGCCAGGAGAATGGAACCAGTAGTGGCTAGCAGAGAGGCGGGGCTCACCAACTTGTACCAACCTATGGTGCGTATGTTGGACTGCGGGCACCAGCAATCAGACCTGGTCTGGAACCGGGCCGAGGGGCTGTGACCCGGAACATTATTCCCACAATGTATCTTTAATAGGAAAGGAAAGCCGTCCAGTGTCAGTAAACCCGGCATTGGTTTATAAACTAAAACTCCCTTCTTCCACACCCACAGCCTACAAGCAGACGAAAAAAACATGAAACATCTGAAGCTTTTATTATAGGAACATTTCTCTTAAATAAACTTTATTTAGTTAAACAAAAAAAAAAACATTTAAGCTGTTCCTTAAGTAGATCTATGTAATAATATTTTCCGTCTTTTTTCTACATTACTCTGTAAAGTTCTTAAACGATATGTTTTTATAATAAATGCGGATCGAACCTTACCCATTTCTCGGTAGTGCTTCATGAAGCGCAGGTCAATGAAATACAACACAATACAATCATCCAACTATTCAGATGTAGCCATAACTTCAACATTTTCTTCCCATCACCTGCGTTTGAACGCCCTGTGTCTTTTTTGCTGGTTTAAACTGTGTTGATCACTCTGAAGAAACTTGCATGTTCTTCTCTCTTCGAATTACACAAGATAAATGAGGTATTTTGCCCAAGTTACTTGTGCTCTGAGTGCCACCAACTATGCAGGTGTAAAAGATATTGACAGACATACTTCTCAGGTATTTTGCCGTGTACATTGGGTTTTCAGGAATGATGGGAGAACCTTGCGGTATTCAGGCATGATGAAATAGCCATGGAGTATATATATGTATTCGATGTACTTTTAATGAGTTTCGAAAGTTTTTCTACCCCTGGAACCCGGCCTTAGGCCAGGCTTGTCAACCAGGCTGTTGCTGCTAGCCCACGTATCCCTCACAGCCTAGTTGTTTTGGTACTTGGTGGAGATACTTGTCCAGTTTCCTCTTGAAGACTTCCCACTTGTCCTAGCAGTGTTTCTGATATCTTCGGGTAAGATGTTGAAAAGTTTGGGACCACGGATGTTGAGACAATGTTCTCTTATTGTGCCCACGGTGTCCTTGTTTTTTCACTGGGTTTATTTTACTATTCCTCCCATATCTCTCACTCTAGTATGTTGTTATGGCAGTGTGCAGATTTGGGACAAGGCCCTCGAATACTTTCCACGTATATATTATAATGTATCTCTCCTCTGCTCAAGTGAGTGCACATTTAAGACTCTGATGCGTTATCAAGTGGTTAAAATGCTATATTAGCATTGGATATATTAGCATTTTAACCATAAATGATCTCTGTATCTGTTTCAGCTCTAACATCTCTCCTGCCCTGAGGGTGGCCGTCAACGCTGAACAATATTCAGGCATGTTGCGATAGCATAGTGTAATCCCGTAATGACCTGGATTCCAGTAACTAGTGTCTGGTTCCTGATGTCTTTTGTTAAATAACTAATGTCACTGTCTATACTTGCTGATCACCGAAGCCAGATTTAGTAATCTCTAGATCTCTATTTTAAGGTCTAGTCTTTGATTCGTTAATATATATTTTATGTTTTTTTATTAAGCAATGTTCGTTCATATACAATGCACGGCGCGCAGAACCTTGTGTAAACTTACACTACACCTCGGTCACTACCAGGCAATTAGGCCTCTCAAAGCAAGTTCTGGGCTGGGAGAGGAGAAGACGGGTGGGGTGATAAAGAAGGTAATTCTTTCTCTCTGTACAGCACAACAATGGAACACTCCACGTAAGTCATAACCTCGAATACAACAGTCGTACAGACTAGCCGGAGTACTGGAGAAAGACATAAAAAAATGAGCCCTGGAACAGGTGAACGTCCCCTTGCACTTGTAAACACATGGTATCGGGCATGCAATTAATGGATTATTGTTCCGGTGATTTACGACTTCCTAGGGAACTAAGGGTTAGGACTCTTCCTTTTAAACTTCAGTTCAGGTTTGACATACCGATCTTTTCTATGGGCCAGATCTAAGATTCTATACGTTCATTATATCATAACCCAAAGACTGTTGGCATCAATTATCCTTTTTTATCTTTTTGATAATTAATTACAGGATAATGGGTAACCAGTTCTTTGACTCTGACCTTTTCGTCGCTTTGTTATGTTTATTACTTATGAGGGAAGGATTCGAAACAGCTTTCACTGCGGAAGAATCACAATGGTCGCAAGACACATTTCTAATCAGATTGGCCTCTCAGATCCTTACCAGCTTTTTCATCCTCCTCCAACGTATCCAATGAACAGGCGATGCAAACTGGACCACAACATATAAGTAATTCAGTAGAGGTGGATCATCAAAGCTTCGCTACTGGAACTAGTCCGTAAGTCAGTCTCTCAGCCCCAACATCAAGACTAGCTGAAACTATAGTCAATAAACAATCCAGCTCCATTGTTGAAAACACTTCTGCAGCAATGATAGACGGTGCAAGCTCCCAAAAGAAGCGAGCCTGCTTCTTATCTGTGAGGGCACAACACTCTGATCATTTTCGTCTAACAATTCCCTTCTTCGCGACCAGCACACGTCTTAACCCGCAGCGGCTCTCCGCCTTGCTGTGCCTAGTCACACGAAGTACAAGTGGCAACTGCCAAAAATGGCCTGCACGGTTAAAAACTTTGCAAGTTCCAAAGGATAGAATGTTAGACACAACATAGTTAACGAGATCATGAAGGGATGTGTTTCCACAGCCCAGTGTACAAAATAGAGACCCGCGATCTCTGTTGTACAGCATCCTGAATACGCTTGCTGCCAGGGCAAATGGGATCATATTATACCTCTACAGGAACGACAGACAGTTGAAGTGGGACTATATGTTTGCATTAAATCCAGTCTGTGCTGGTCAACAGAGCAGCAGAAGAAGGTAAGGGTGTCAGAACAAAACATAATGTGTGGCAAGTCAAGAAAATATGAGTGACAGGGCAAGACAACATGAATGCCAAGACACGACAATATGAGTGTTAAGACAAAACAGTTTGTTTGGCAGGACATGCCAATATTAGTGGAAGGACATGACAAGGAGGGAGCACATGACAAGGAAGACACATGACAAGGACTTCAGCACATGACAAAAAGGCAGCATATGGCAAGAACGGCAGTATATGACAAGGGCAGCAGGGCATGACAGGAGGAACAGGACATGACATTTGCAACGGGATATGACAGGAGCAGCAGGATATGACAGAAGCAACAGGCTATGACAGGAGCAGCAGGACATGAACAGGGGCAGCAGGACGTAATAAGAGCAGCAGGACATGACAGAGGCAGCACGACATAACAGGAGCAGTAGGACATGACAGGGGCAGCAGGACATTACAGGGGAAGAGCAGGACATGATACGGGCAACAATACATGGCAGGGGTAACAGGACATGACAGGGACATCAGGACATGACAAGGGTGGCAGGACATGACAGGGACATCAGGACATGACAAGGGTAACAAGACAGGAAGATCAATGACTGTAACATAAAGACAAACTCAGTTGAGTGAGCAGTGACCCCCTCCTACCAGTGGTGCGTGACTGCGGTATTATCACTGTCTGTTAATTATTTATGACGATAAGATCAATAATCACCTTTATCCGGTGAGTGAGATGATCCGTGTTGACTGACCTATGGGAAGTTTAAAAGGGAGGGTCTGAGGAAGGGAGGGAGGAAGGACGGGAGGGAGGGAGGAAGGGATGGAAGGGATAGGAGGAGGTGAGCGGTTAAGAAAGACGAAAGATATAAAGAAGGGATGGGGAGAATGAGGAAGGGGTAAAGCCAGGTATGAAGATAATGTGTAAAGGGATGGGAGGCAGATAGTGGTGAAATGAGAGTATGGAGGATATGGAGAGAGAGAGAGGGAGAGAGAGAGAGAGAGAGAGAGAGAGAGAGAGAGAGAGAGAGAGAGAGAGAGAGAGAGAGAGAGAGAGAGAGAGAGAGAGAGAGAGAGAGAGAGAGAGAGAAAGAAAGAGAGAGAGAGAGGACGACGGAGAAGAAATGAGTAAGAAACCGAAAGAAATAAAAATCAAATGGTAGCAAGATGAAAGAGAGGAAGCGGGAGATCATGGAAGGACGGTGATGAAGAGAGGGAAGGAGGCATGGAAGGGAGGAAAGGAATATTAGAGTAACAGAGTGAGTGGAAAAGACTGAGAAGAAGAGAGCAGTGACTCTGAGAGAGTGAGTCAGGGAATGAAAGGAAGAGAGAGTGAAACAGGGAAAGAAAGAGAGTGAGTGAAACAGGGAGAGGAAGAGGTAGTGAATCTGAGAGAGAGAGAGAGAGAGAGAGAGAGAGAGAGAGAGAGAGAGAGAGAGAGAGAGAGAGAGAGAGAGAGAGTTATGAAGATTAAAATAACGGATGACTTGACGAGACTCAGGAAAATAATTCCAACAGAGAAGAGGCTGGTAGCAGACAAGTGTACCCAGGTGGGAGGCTATGAAGCTCTGTCTTCCACATTCTCTACACTGAAGACTTGCACCTCAGTTTACAATCGACAGAACCCGAGTTCTATCTCTGAGCGAGTCGAGATGTCTAAAAAACTCTTACATCTGTAGACCCAGTTCACTTGGAAAAAAAAAAAAAACCAGAAGCACCAAGAGAAGAGGACTTGAAGGAAACACAAAGTCTTGGCTTCCTTGGTTTATTCTTCTTCTTCATCTTCCATTCATTTTTCTTTTCATTTAGTGCCTGGCCTTTTATCGGTTTTAAATTCCAGATCTATTGTTCACGTCTTCCAGTCACAAAATTCGCCGTATTTCCTTCCTTGCCATCTACTTTTATTTATCGAGAGAAGAAGGTACGGGTTAAATACGTAGCTTATCTTGATACTCCGCACTTACCGCACGGAGGATCAAGCCTCCACCTCTTCGTGAGCTGAATGACCTACAAGGTTTTAGCGCTTAATATAATGATGATGATTATTATTATAACATAAATAATAATAATAATAATAATAATAATAATAATAATAATAATAATAATAATAATAATAATAATAATCTGATGGAATTTGGAAAACTCGTCGTATCTAGAACCTACCTTCCAGCATACATCAGGGGGATTACCAACAAACCCCTGGCTGTCTTCAAGCAGGCACTGGACAGGCACCTAAAGTCGGTACCTGACCAGCCAGGCTGTGGTTCGTACGTTGGACTGCGTTCGGCCAGCAGTAACAGCCTGGTTGATCAGGCTCTGGTCCAACATGAGGCCTGATCACAGACCGGGCCGCGGGGGCGTTGACCCCTGGAATTCTCTCCAGGTAAACTCCAGGTACCGTACAAAGACTGAAAAAAGAGATGGAAAATTAAGTGGTGTTACTCGGAATTCTTAAAAAAAAATCTGAGTTTCGATATAAAATAAAATGTACGTTGCATATATAAAAAGAAATCAACAATGGAGCAGCCACCTGCAATGACCTATTGTACACGAAGCAACGTCTAGCTGCAAGCGACAATGCTTAAATAATTGTAGGCTTTAGTGCTAGAAAATTTCAAATAAAACAGTTACAGTGTACTTGTCAGACAGTATCCAGCAGTATCCAGCTAGTTCCATCATTACACGATAAACCCCGGTAACAAAGACTAATTTTTTTTTTCGTACAAAGCGAAAACAATGACAGGATTAAATTCAGACGTTTAAAATACTGAATGTAAATTTGAACTAAGATATTGCCCTATGATAATTAAGGACAAGCTCAATATAGCCTCCTAAGAAATGGACTGACGTAGCACTTTCAAAACACCAATTTCAAATGAATACAATACGAAGGCAAACCTGCAATTAAACAAAAATATATTTATGATGTTCTCCACCCCTTGGCTGACAGTGGTCGGCGAGGAGAAATTTATTGCCATAGAGATTTATACAGTGGTAGTTTTGAGCCCGAGGCCCGTCCACGCTAGCCAGGGAAAAGGGCAGACTGAATCATATGGGTGTCTTAGATCCTCTTTTTTTTTTTTTTTTAACAGGGTTTTACAAGGTTAAATTAAGGATCCCTAACTTTATTGACAAATTAAGGATTCCTAATTTTACTGACAATCTAAGAGCTGTTACCTACATCAAAAGATCTTTTTTCTCTCTCTCTCTCTCTCTCTCTCTCTCTCTCTCTCTCTCTCTCTCTCTCTCTCTCTCTCTCTCTCTCTCTCCCTTTCTCTCTCCATTTCTCTCTTTTTTTTTTACATAGGGTATGACAAGGTTAGGCTAAGGATCCCTAGCTTTATTGACAAGCTATTTACAAGTTAATGGTTCCTAACTTTATTGACAAGCTAAGAGCTGTTACCTACATCAGCTCATTTGAAAGTATTGTTATTGTTATGAAACATATAAGTAGGGAACAGGATGAAATTGGAGCCATCTGTGGGCCAGCATTTTTATTTGATCAACTGACATAATGCTGTACGAATGTGTTCCAGACTCGAGTCATCCTGGGGATAAATGATCTCAGATGAAGTGATGTTCTGGAGAAGGGTAAAGCCAGAGTGAAGTTGCTGCTTCCTGCCCGTCTTGTGGTATAGAAGCTTGCTTCTCGTTGTCCTCGAAGTGGAGCCAAGTGTGGTACTTTGACAATGTTGGCCTTGTATATAACAGTAAGGACACCCACATCCCTCCTGTGTTGAAGGCTCTGCTGAAATGACAGATCTATCCAAGATGGGTCCAAGCGAGAGATGAGACGTCTTGCTCTGTTCTCTACTCTCTCTCTCTCTCTCTCTCTCTCTCTCTCTCTCTCTCTCTCTCTCTCTCTCTCTCTCTCTCTCTCTCTCTCTCTCTCTCTCTCTCCCTCTCTCTCCCTCTTTCTCTCTCTTTCCTGTTTCAAATTTTTACAGTTCTTCCATCGCTTACTATCTTTCCCTTTCTCCTCTCTCTATTTCTTACCCTTCCCCCAGTGACGCGTGACCACGACAATATATAAGCCGCTGAACCATTCCAGTCTCTCCCCTTCCCTTCCCATTCCCTTCGTACAGCCCTTTTCCTTTTCCTCCTCCCTTCCCCTCCATGGGGATCCTCGTCTTTCCGCTGTTCCCTCTCCCGCACATCCTAAGGATCTTGCCCCATTCCGCCCTTTTCCCCTCCACCCAGTAATATCCCTTTACTCACTCCCCCTTCCCATCTTTCATGGGAGACGCGACGGTAGACTGAAACACCTGTGAGGTAATAACCTTTTTCTTACTTATTTACAAGTGGCAGGCAGCGGCCCTATCGTCTCACCATCAGCGGGGCGGAGCTGCAAGAAAGATATCTTTGGCGATTTTCTTCGCCTTCTGACTTTAGATGTCCAGTGTCTACAAAGGATTTTGTGACTTCTGGAATCTTGTGATTTCATAGATCTGGGGGTTTGAAAGACCTTGTGGTTGAAGAGTTATTGTGGTCTGAGAACCCCTTGTAGAACATGGTTCTTTGTGGTTTTGATGATCTTGTAGCTGGAAGGACATTGTGGCTTTTGCACCGTTGTGTTATTGGTGAAATCTTGGCTTTTTTGCCACCTTTCGGTTTCGTATATCTTGTGACTTTACGAACCTCGAGCCTTATAGCCCAGGAATCATATTCCTTTCTGTGATCTTCTGACTACGGATGTATCAACTAAGCCATATAGTGACAAGTAAGGCAAATGTATAATTTGCTGCTTCTTAATGGTCACTAGAGGAAGAGAGACGAGGGGAAAATAAGTTAAATGGTAATTCAAAGACATTTCTTAGGAGAAATACCTTAAGTTTACTACGTTTCATCCATAATGGGGCTTCATCTCTCACAGTGTAGTTTTATCACGTACCTGATAAAATCCCCCTGTGGGTGAAACCTCATTAAATGAAGTTTTTCTCCTCAAATTAACTTTGAATTACTGTGTGAGGCTCTCGGTCGTCGTCGTCGTCTAGAGCTTCAAAAGTGTGAGGCAGGTTCGAACCCTTGTGAAACATTAAAAATAAATAAAAGACTTGTTCATCTACAAAACAAGTATCGCAATGCATGTTTCTTTTTTTGCAGGGTCGAAGTTTAAACAAACAAAGCAGGTGAAACCTTGTTTTGTCTGCTCGAAATGTTCAGCAAAGCTCAAGGTAATTTTTTTGCGATATAAGTAATTACTCTAAAATAGTTATTTCAATTGGTAATGAAAATAACGTATGTAATGCTATTGATATTAATAGTGGTAATTATTATAGTGATAATAATAGTTCTTAATTATGCTATTAACTGTATTAAGAATATGGGCATAATGAAAGTGAAAATATTTAATTAACGTGTTCCTTTCCACTCTATATATATTTGGTTAGGCCTCATCAAGATTATGCTGCACAGTTCTGGTCACTGTATTACAGAATGGATATAAATGCACTGGAAAACGTACAAAGGAGGATGACAAAGTTGATCCCATGTATCAGAAATCTTCCCTATGAGGATAGACTGAGGGCCTTGAATCTGCACTCTCTAGAAAGGCGTAGAATTATGGGGATATTATTGAGGTGTATAAATGGAAAACAGGAATAAATAAAGGGGATGTAAATAGCATGCTAAAAATATCTAGTCAAGACAGGACTCGCAGCAATGGCTTTAAGTTGGAAAAATTCAGATTCAGGAAGGATATAGGAAAGCACTGGTTTGGTAATAGAGTTGTGGATGAGTGGAACAAACTCCCGCGTACAGTTATAGAGGCTAAAACGTTGTGTAGTTTTAAAAATAGGTTAGATAAATACATGAGTGGGTGTGGGTGGGTGTGAGTTGGACCTGACTAGCTTGTGCTACTAGTTCAGATGCCGTGCTCCTTCCATAAGTGAATGTGACCTGACCTGACTAGGTTAGGGCATTGACTTAAGTCGGTACGAGACTAAGACCTGTCTCGCATGGGCCAGTAGGCTGCAGTGTTCCTTCTTTCTTATGTTCTTTGTGTTCTCCAATAACCCTTCCTCCCTTCCTTCCTACTCTATTTCTCCCATTCTTCTTCCCTTACTTCTCCAGCCTTATTTCACCCCCCTCTCCCTTTCCTCTGCTTTATATTTTCACCCTTCCCTCTTCTTTTCCCTTGTCTTCTTTTATCTTTCTAATAGTTACCCTTCACATTCATAACACCTCACAATAATTTCACTACTCGGTTCAGTTTTTCTTTTAATTATTGTTCCTGTCATCGTCTTCATGAACCTTCTTTTCCTCCTGGTACTACTGATACTTCTACTACTACTACTACTACTACTACTACTACTACTACTACTACTACTACTACTACTACTACTACTACTACTACAACTTCTACTACTACTACTACTACTGCTACAACTCCTACTCCTACTATTACTACTACTACTACTACTACTACTACTACAACTTCTACTACTACTACTACTACTGCTACAACTCCTACTCCTACTATTACTACTACTCTTCCTCTTATTCCTCCACTCTTCTTTTTCCTCTTGTCCATTCATCTCTGATATTCTCCAGCCTTTTACTAAGTATCTACCTTGGCTTCACCTACGAGACACCCAGCCACAATGTTTATAACAAGTCCCTTTCAGCAAGACACCCTCGTGTGCTCTTCCAGGTCTGCCACGCTCTGCTAAGAAGTTGCAGAAGCGGCAGCTACAATCAGAAGGATCTGTGGAGCGTGAATTAATGGATATCCTGACATTGCACATGAAAATCTCTGTCTGGCGCCTTTTTCCGGCATCATCCTGGCGTTCCATAAGTGCAGGATCCATCCCAACTGATCCTTTTGGCCCGTCGACCGTGGGTCTTCCTGATATCTAAGACGTCTTGATCCCGGCGTATCTAGCAGAGCTCAGTAAGGACCAATGCAGCATATAATCTCTTGAGAAGGAAAAAAAATCTCCTTTGTTCACTGATACTCAAAGTTTGTTCGTCATATTTGCTATAGTTCCGTCTCAGGGGAGAGGGAGGTCGTTTTTAATGCTCTTTCTCCCCTCCCCCCATAATTTTTTTTTGTAAACAATACTCATCATTATTGTTAGGGTGTTTGCTTGTCAATACTTCCTCTTGTTAGTATAATCTTGTATTCATCTCAGTCATTGAGGGAGCTTTGTAGGTGGGCGCCTCTGCCAATACAAAGGGAACGAGCTGACCTGCTGTGTATGTATGTATATATGTGTGTTTGTGTGTGTGTGTGTGCACTCATCTAATTGTACTCACCTAATTGTGGTTGCAGGGGTCGAGTCACAGCTCCTGGCCCCGCCCCTTTACTGGCCACTACTAGGTCACTGTCTCCCTCCCTGTGTGTGTACTCACCTAACTGTACTCACCTAATTGTGGTTGCAGGGGTCGATACTCAGCTTCTGGCCCCGCCTCTTCGCTGTCTGCTACTGGGTCTCCGCTCTCCCTACTCCATGAGCTTTATCATACCTTGTCTTAAAACTATGTATGGTTCCTGCCTCCACTATATCTTTCTCTAGACTATTCCACTGACTGACTACTCTGTGGCTGAAGAAATGCTTCCTAACATCCCTTTGACTCATCTGAGTCTTCAGCTTCCAGTTGTGTCCCCTTGTTTCTGTGTTCCCTCTCTGGAACATCCTGTCCCTGTCTACCTTGTCGATTCCCCGCAGTATTTTGTATGTCGTTATCATGTCTCCTCTGACCCTTCTTTCCTCCAGTGTTGTTAGTCCTATTGCCCTCAACCTTTCTTCATAGGACAGACCCCTGAGTTGTGGAACTAGCCTTGTCGCAAACCTTTGCACTTTCTCTAGTTTCTTTACGTGCTTGACCAGGTGTGGGTTCCAGACTGGTGCTGCATATTCTAGTATGGGCCTGACGTACACGGTGTACAGTGTCTTGAACGATTCCTTGTTTAGGTAACGGAACGTTAATCTTAGGTTTGCCAGTCGCCCATATGCTGCCGCAGTTATCTGGTTGATGTGTGCCTCCGGATAATCTTCTCTTTGACTTTGCATACTATACATGTGTGTATGTGTAGTGTGTGTGTGTGTGTGTGTGTGTGAGTGTGTGTGTATGTGTGTGTGCTTGTGTGTGTGTGTGTGTGTGTGTGTGAGTGTACTCACCTAGTTATGGTTGCAGGGGTCGAGTCACAGCTCCTGGCCCCGCCTCTTCACTGGCCGCTACTCGGTCACTCTACCCCCTCAATGAGCTTTATCATACCTCTCCTTAAAGCTATATATGGATCCTGCCTCCACTACATCACTTCCATGACTATTCCATTTCCTGACAGCTCTGTGATTGAAGAAATATTTCCTAACATCCCTGTGATTCATCTGAGTCTTCAACTTCCAACTGTGACCCCTTGTTGCTGTGTTCCATCTCTGGAACATTCTGTCTCCGTCCACCTTGTCGATTCCTCTCAGTATTTTATATGTCGTTATCATATCCCCCTCTATCCCTCCTGTGTGTGTGTGTGTGTGTGTGTGTGTGTGTGTGTGTGTATGTATGTGTGTGTGTGTGTGTATGTGTGTGTGTGTATATGTGTGTGTGTGTGTATGTGTGTGGGTGTGAGTGTAGTCACCTAGTTGTGGTTGCAGGGGTCGAGCCACAGCTCCTGGCCCCGCCTATTCACTAGCCTCTACTGAGTCACTCTTCCTGCTCCATGAGCTTTATCATACCTCTTCTTAAAGCTATGTATGGATCCTGCCTCTACTACATCGCTTCCCAAACTATTCCACTTCTGGCTATTCTGTAGCTGAAGAAATACTTCCTAACATCCCTGTGATTCATCTGAGTCTTTAACTTCCAACTGTGACGCTTTGTTGCTGTGTCCCATCTCTGGAACATTCTGTCTATGTCCACCTTGTCGATTCCTCTAAGTATTTTATATGTCGTTATCATATCCCCTCTATCTCTCCTGTCCTCCAGTGTCGTCAGGTTGATTTCCCTTAATCTCTCCTCGTAGGACATACCCCTTAGCTCCGGGACTAGTCTTCTTTGCAAACCTTTGCCCTTTCTCTAGTTTCCTTACGTGCTTGGCTAGGTGTGGGTTCCAAACTGGTGCTTCATACTCCAATATGTGCCTAACGTACACAGTGTACAGGGTCCTGAACGATTCGTTATTAAGAAGGAAGGAATCCTGTTCTTAGGTTTGCTAGGCGCCCGTATGCTGCAGCAGTTATTTGGTTGATTTGTGCCTCAGGAGATGTGCCGGGCGTTAAGCACACCCCAAGATCTTTTTCCTTGAGTGAGGTTTGTAGTCTCTGGCCCCCTAGACTGTATTTCGTCTGCGGTCTTCTTTGCCCTTCCCCAATCTTCATGACTTTGCACTTGGTGGGGTTGAACTCCAGGAGCCAGTTGCTGGACCAGGCTTGCAGCCTGTCCAGATCCCTTTGTAGTTCTGCCTGGTCCTCGTCCGATTGGATTCTTCTCATCAACTTCACATCATCTGCAAACAGGGACACTTCGGAGTCTATTCCTTCCGTCATGTCGTTCACAAATACCAGAAACAGCACCGGTCCTAGGACTGACCCCTGTAGAACCCCACTCGTCACAAGCGCTCACTCTGACACCTCGCCACGTACCATGACTCGCTGTTGTCTTCCTGACAGGTATTCCCTGATCCATTGTAGTGCCTTCCCTGTTATCCCTGCCTAGTCCTCCAGCTTTTGCACTAATTTCGTGTGCGGAACTGTGTCAAACGCCTTCTTACAGTCCAAGAAAATGCAATCTACCCACCCCTCTCTCTCTCTTGTCTTACTTCTGTCACCCTGTCATAGAACTCCAGTAGGTTTGTGACACTGGATTTCCCGCCCCTTAAACCGTGTTGGCCGTCGTTGATAAGCTCATTTCTTTCTAGGTGCTCCATCACTCTTCTGATAATCTTCTCTTTGACCTTGCATACTATACATGTCAGTGACACTGGTCTGTAGTTTAATGCTTCGTGTCTGTCTCATTTTTTTAAAAATTGGGACTACATTTGCTGTCTTCCATATCTCAAGTAGTCGCCCAGTTTCGATAGATGTGTTGAATATTATTGTTAGGGGTACACATAGCGCCTCAGCTCCCTCTCTCCGGACCCATGGAGAGATGTTATCCGGCCCCATCGCCTTTGAGGCATCTAGCTCACTCGGAAGTCTCTTCACTTCTTCCTCGGTTGTATGTGTTGTGTCCAACACTTGGTGGTGTACCCAACCTCTCCATCTTTCCGGAGTCCCTTCTGTCTCCTCTGTGAACACTTCTTTGAATCTCATGTTTAGTTCCTCACATACTTCGCGGTCGTTTCTTGTGATCTCTCCTCCTTCCTTCCTCAGCCTGATCACCTGGTCCTTAACTGTTGTTTTCCTCCCGATGTGGCTGTACAACAGCTTTGTGTCAGATTTGGCTTTCGCTGCTATGTCATTATCATATTGTCGTTGGGTCTCCCTTCTTAGCTGTGCATATTCATTTCTTTCTCTACGACTTCTTTCCTTATTCTCCTGGGTCCTTTGCCTTCTATAATTCTTCCACTCGCTGGCACACTTGGTTTTGGCCTCTTTACACATTTGGGTGAACCACGGGCTCATCTTGACTTTCTCGTTATTCCTGTTACCCTTGGGTACAAACCTGTCCTCAGCTTCCTTGCATATTGTTGTCACATATCCCATCATCTCGTTTACTGACTTCCCTGCCAGTTCTCTGTTCCACTGAACCCCGTGTAGGAAATTGTTCATGCCTGTGTAGTCCCCTCTCTTGTAGTTTGGCTTCATTCGTCCTGCCCTTCCTGCTTCCCTCTCCATTTGTAGCTCTACTATGTATTCGAAGCTCAGAACCACATGATCACTGGCCCCGAGGGGTCTCTCATATGTGATGTCCTCAATGTCTGCACTATTCAATGTGAAAACTAGATCCAGTCTTGTGTGTGTGTGTGTGTGGGTGTGTGTTTGTGTGTGTGTGTGTGTGTGTGTGTGTGTGTGTGTGTGTGTGTGGGGTGGGTGTGTGCGCTAGAAGATTTGTATTTGTAGGGGTTGAATCTTATTTCTTAAGGGGCCCCTGACAGTCTGTGCGCGCTGAGAAAAAAAATCGAAAAAATACGAAAATGGAGTTTTTCTTACCTGATTAAATTCTCCTCTGATTACATGCTCTTCTGTCCATCTAGTAGCTGATCAGTCTGTCTTCTTAGTGATTTCATCGTAACTTTATTTTCTAGGGAGCTCAGAAGAGTATGGAAAGAAGGAATTGCTGGGTTGCCATGGGGTAGCGTGTTGTTGGTGGGTGATACGATAGTAATGATATTTATTGTGAGAGACAGGCGTATATAGGCAAAAAAGGTGGATTTGGATGGGGGTAAGATTGAGGGATGTTGGGGCAATTGCGAACTCGAAGTATGAGGAAGACGCAGGGGGGTGAAGGGGGCTCGCTATTTATTGCGTGTAAGCTCTCTGCCTAATCCAACTCAGCTGAAATTTTTTTCTTTATAGTCATTTCTGTTAATTTTTGTTGAACTCTCTGGTCCTCTCATTTTTATCTATATCTGTCACAAATTTATTTTTAGTTTAATGGATTCCCTTAATTTCCCTATTCTGTTAATATTTCTTCTTCATTCTATCCTTCTGCTTGCCTTCACAGCCGCTGTCTTCTTGAACCATCCTTTATGCACAACATTAATAATATGAATATTAGTCCTGGCTTTGTTTCTGTAGATGCCTTCCTGTTCCTCTCTCTACTCTTCTCGCCATCTTGACGAATCTCTCTCTCACAACATCTCATAATCTTTTGTGAACTGGTGCCGTAGAATGCTACTACCCCATTCATTTTCCTCTTTCCACTTAGTTACCGTAGGTTTTCAGCACAGTGATGATGTAACAAATTTTACATAGCAAAAGAAATATATGTGGCCACTTTCTTGGACTTTAACCTTCTCGTCTGAGCTCCCTCCTTTGCCATCATCTCTTCTCGACCTGTTAGTCGGGAATAAGAAAAAAAATTGCGCTCTTACCGCAGTACAGACAGGATATGAATAAAGCGTAGATATATATCAACAGACAGAATAGTCCCTGATTTTATATTTGAGATTCCGTGAGTCTACTAGGTAGTGTCTTTTTTTATTTTTCAATGGGGTGAAATAATAGCTTCAGTTGGCCAACGGAGGCATAACTGCTTAATGAGGCATAAAGTGAATAAGACACCAGTCAGGAGAAACTGTCCTGTTTCCTGACGAGCACAACACAATCGAGATGAATATTGACATCTTCCAACTGTTCCTGCCCTCTATCGTCATTTTTTATCAAGGCGTATTATGACGAGGATCCCAGAAGGAAGTCGAAATATACAGATCATTTAATCTCCTGAAATTCTGTTTCTATGTGGGATATTGAACACTGACAAGTGTTCATTACACTTTAGTTATTCAAGAGGCACCTTACTGTCTCAGAGGCAGGTAGTAGATGAAGGCAGCTGACAAATGGAGAACCAAAGGACAAATGGAGTAACCCTTTTGTTTAACTACTTATCGCCCTCTGCCGGGGCTTTGTCAGGTGTCATTTACGTAACAAAGTCACAGTGGGTCAAAAATCTTCAATTGAAAGACTTATACTGTATGTATTGCAGGTTCACCTCATTGCATTCTTTCGTCCATATAGTGAACTCGTGTTTACTGCACTCATCTTCACTCATACAGAACCTTCCATTACTACATTCGTCTTCGCTCATACAAAAACCTTCCATTACCACACTCATCCAGAACCTTCCATTACCACACTCATCCAGAACCTTCCATTACCACACTCATACATAACCTTCCAATACCACACTCATCTTCACCCATACAGACCCTACCCTTAACACACTCATACAGAACCTTCCATTACCACACTCATCTTCACTCATGCAGAACCCACCATTACCACACTCATACAGAACTTTCCATTACCACACTCATACAGAACCTTCCATTACCACACTCATAAGAACATAAGAAAGAAAGAACACTGCAGCAAGCCTACTGGCCTATGCGAGGCACGTCCAAGCACCTCCCCCAATGACCCACCTAGTCAGGTCAGGTCACATCCGCTTAAGGAAGGGGCACGGCATTAGACCAATTAGCACTAGCTAGTCAGGTCCAACTCACACGAACTCAAGTATTTATCTAACCTATTTTTAAAACTACACAACGTCTTAGCTTATATGACGGTACTCGGGAGTTTATTCCACGTATCCACAACTCTATTACCAAACCAGTGCTTTCCTATATCCTTCCTGAATCTGATTTTTTCCAACTTAAAACCATTGCTGCGAGTCCTGTCTTGGCTTGATCGTTTTAGCACGTTATTTATATTCACTTTATTTATTCCTGTTTTCCATTTATACACATCAATCATATCCCCATAATTCTACGCCTTTCTAGAGAGTGCAGATTCAAGGCCCTCAGTCTATCCTCATAGGGAAGATTTCTGATACATGGGATCAACTTTGTCATCCTCCTTTGCACGTTTTCCAGTGCATTTATATCCATTCTGTAATACTGTGACCAGAACTGTGCAGCATAATCTAAATGAGGCCTAACCAAAGATATATAGAGTTGAAGAACAACCTGAGGACTTCTATTATTTATGCTCCTTGATATGAAGCCAAGGATTCTGTTCACTTTTTTGCGAACACTTATGCACTTTGTCTTGGTTTTAGATTACTGCTAATCAGAACTCTCAAATCCTTTTCGCAATCAGTAATATTAAGATCTACATTATTTAGTATATATGTGGCATGGTTATTTTCTTGTCCAATGTTTAGAACTTTGCACTTGTCTATATTAAACTGTCACTTCCACTTCTCCGACCACTGCATCAATCTATTCAAATCTTCCTGGAGTGCTCTAATGTCCTCATTTGAATGAATTAGGACACTAATTTGGAGTCATCAGCAAAATCTTATTATGCGCATTCATTCCCATCATGTTTATAAAATTGAAACAAAGGACCCAACAATGACCCTCTGGGAAAATATGATGCGCCCCCTCTGATTTCTCGCATTGATGCAACTTCTCTGCATTCATCTGAGGGACAAAAACTCTTATTCCGAGTGCCTTAATCCATTAAATATCTCATTGTAGGATGTTCAAAAGCCTTATTGAAGTCCATATACACATATCATATTATTGTAGATGAATGGTTAAGAAGAAAGTGTTGCACACATATCAGTCATGGTACAAGAGAGAAAGTAGTAATAATAGGAGGAGTTTGAGGTAATCAGTCCTCGGCCTGGAGTCGATGTGTTCAGTCCATCAATCTTGAAGTAAATACGTATTTACTTCAAGATTGATGGACTGAACACATCGACTGGCCGAGGGACTGATTACCTCAAACTCCTCCTATTATTACTACTTTCTTCTTTGTATTGGACTGATGAAGCCACTGTGTGGCGAAACGTTTCCTCAATAAAGATACCCAAGTGTTGCATATGTGTCTAATTTAACATCATATTCATTACCACGATCTACCTCTTCAAATACCTTGGTGAAAAAAGTTAGTAAATTCGAAAGGCACAAACGCCCCTTTGTGAAACCGTGCTGAGATTCATTAATCAATTTATGCCTTTCAAGATGGTTACGAATTGCCTCAACAATTATTAATTCTATAAATTTTCCCACTTTGGAGGTAATGCTTATTGGTCTATAATTCGAAGCTAAGGACTTGTCTCCTGCTTTGTAAATAGGTATTACATTTGCCATTCTCCATTTGTCTGGCATTATGCTAGTTTGTAATGATATGTTGAAAAGACTAGCCAAAGGTTTGCTAAGCTCCTCTTTACATTCCCTTAAAACTCTTTGCAAACAGTTCATCAGAGCCTGGGGATTTGTTTGATTTTAATTTCTCTATTTATCTGAGGACCATGTCACTAGTTACCCTAATCGTGCATAGTTTATTATTGTCCTGTTCCACATAATTTATAATTTATGGAATTTCGCTAGTATCTTCCTGTGTAAAAACTACGAGGAAAAACGAGTTAAAAAATTCACACATTTCTGTATCACTGTCAGTGATTTGACCTGAGTTACTTTTGAGTGGGTTTATCTTGTCCCTAATCTTACTTCTATATGCCTGAAAGAAACCTTTTGGGTTAGTCATCGAATTCCTTGCCACTTTAACCTCATAATCTCTTTTAGCTTTTCTTAATTCCCCTTTTTATTTTTCTCTGTAAATGAATATGATTTCTTAACTGTCCATCGCCTCCTTTGATACTCCTATATATGCCTCTCTTTTGACCAATGAAATGTTTTAATCTATTGTTTATCCATTTGGGATCATTTTTGGTTGATCTAATTTCCTTACTTGAAACATAAGTTGTTTGGGCAGCTAGAACTATGCTCTGAAAAACGTCATATTGGCAATAAACACCACCAATCTGACCCATAGTCAGGTTGTTCCAATTTAGCCCACCCAGGTAATTTCTCAGCCCCATGAAATCGGCCAAGCGGAAATCTGGGACAGAGACTTGATTGCAGTTATTTGGGTAATTCGGTTTTATATTGAAACTAAGTGATTTGTTTTGATCACTTTCCCCAAGCTCATCATTAACCTCAAGTTTATTAATTAGTGATTCCAAGTCTAGCAGATTGTTTCCTCTAGTTGGTTCTGTCACAAACTGTTTTAAAAAGCAATCCTGAATCGTATCAAGAAAATCACTAGACTCATGATTTCCTGTCATATTGTTCCAAACAATTTGTCTAAAGTTAAAATCCCTATCAAGATTTGGGGGCCTATAAATCACACCCAACATTAATTTGTCATGACCCTCGAGAAACTGTAGCCAAACAGATTCTGTCCAATGCTTCTCATCTTATATTTTGTCTAACACAACATTTTAAATTATCTCTGAAATACATCGCCACTCCACCACCCTTCCTGTTGACTCTATCAGTGTGGAATATTTTATAGCCTTGTATGTGACATTCAGAAGGAATTTCTCTATCTTTCAGGTTGAACCAGGTCTCCGTTATAGCAATAATATCTATATTATCTGCACATGCAAGTATTCTTAGCTCATCTATCTTGTTTCTTAGACTCCTACTATTAGTAGAGTAAACGCTAATGGAGCTAGTCACTCTCTGCCCTCTACTGTCTCTCTTTGTTTGCTGATCAAATGAATTGCCTTTACTATCAATTTTATTTTGAATATTATCTATTAAACATATCCTTGAGGTATCCTGGTAATATCTGCTGTTTTCAACCCTTGTACTGCAGCTCGATTGTTTCCCACATCTATACCTCAATAATCTATTAGTTTAAAGTCCTAGACAAGTCAGCAATGGCCTCCTCAATCAAGTTGGCTAATGCAACCACTCTGGCCCCTGAGAGATGTACCCCATCCCTTGCATACATATCACGTCTGCCATAAAATATGTCCCAATTATCAACGAATTGAATTGCAAATTCCTTGCAGTACCTTTCTAGCCAGCAATTTACACCAATTGCCCTAGACATCCATTCATTGCCCACTCCTCTTCTAGGTAAGATGCTACATATGATTGGCACCCCTCCCTTAAACCTAATTACATCTATGGTTGATTTGTACTTATCCAGCAGCTCTTGTCTCCTGACCTTCCCTATATCATTTCCACCAGCACTAAGACAGATGATGGGCTGGTTCACATCACCTGACATAATATTATCCAACCTGTTGACTATATCACCAACACCAGCTCCTGGGAAGCACACTCTCTGTCTCACCTTTATATCTCTGTTACATAAAGCACGGTCTATATATCTTACCTGTGAGTCACCCACATCCAGAATGTTCTTACCTTGATTAGCAGGAGAGTTAGTCGTACATTTAACCTCACTAACCACTGAAGTACACTCGTCCTGGAGAACAGATAATAGACTTCCTACCTTCAGATATTCTCTATTAAGCTTCCTTACCTTAATACCTTTTCCCCCACACCGACTCCAACCTTCGCACACTCACTCCCAAATCCATCTAGGCGAATTTTCAGCCTCCTATTTTCCTCTTGGAGAAGTAGAACCTCCTCCTTCAACACTTTAATCTGAGATTCCAAAACACTACAACAAGCCATGGTGCTCTATGACGCTCCACATTAATCCCCCAGACAGCTAGGACAGAATGACTTATCGTGACCACTGACCTCAGCGTACTCATCTTCTCTCATACAGAACCTTCCAATACCACACTCATCTTCTCTCATACAGAACCTTCCAATACCACACTCATCTTCTCTCATACAGAACCTTCCAATACCACACTTATCTTTTCTCATACAGAACCTTCCAATATCACACCTATCTTCATTCATACAGAACCTTCCATTATCACACTCGACTTCGCTCATACAGAACCTTCCATTACCACACTCAACTTCACTCATACAGAACCAACCATTACTACACTCATCTTCTCTCATACAAAACTTTCCATTACCACACTCATACAGAACCTTCCATTACCACACTGATGCAGAACCTTCCATTACTACACTCATAAAGAACCTACCATTACCACACTCACACCGAACCTTCCATTACCATACTCATACAGAACCTTCCATTACCATACTCATACATAACTTTCCATTACTGCATTCATACAGAACCTACCATTACCACACTCATACAGAACATTCCATTACCACACTCATACAGTACCTTCCATTACCACACTCATACAGTACCTTCCATTACCACACTCATACAGTACCTTCCATTACCACACTCATACAGTACCTTCCATTATCACACTCATACAGTACCTTCCATTACCACACTCATACAGTACCTTCCATTACCACACTCATACAGTACCTTCCATTACCACACTCATACAGTACCTTCCATTACCACACTCATACAGTACCTTCCATTACCACACTCATACATAACAGTATATTAACACATACATAATTGTCCATTATCACACTCTTAAAGAAGCTTCCATTACCACTCTCATCTTCCCTCATACAGAATCATCCATTATCACACTCATACAGAACCTACCATTACCACACTCATCTTCACTCATACAGAACCTACCATTACCACACTCATCTTCACTCTTACAGAACCTACCATTACCACACTCATCTTCACTCATACAGAACCTACCATTACCACACTCATCTTCACTCTTACAGAACCTACCATTACCACACTCATCTTCACTCATACAGAACCTACCATTACCACACTCATCTTCACTCATACAGAACCTACCATTACCACACTCATCTTCACTCTTACAGAACCTACCATTACCACACTCATCTTCACTCTTACAGAACTTTCCACAGACCAAAGTCTATACCTTGCTAAGTGCATAATGTTCTTATATATTGACTCTTATTCTTTTGTAATGTTTTCCTCACAAATTCAAATCTGTTATCCGACCTCAGCATATTTCTAAGTCTGACCTAGACACTGTTATGGCTGTTTCGTTAATTGAGTTTAAAGTCTGTCGACTACTAGAGGGTCATTAAGGGTGTGGGTAACCTGTTCACTGCCTGTCAAGAAAAACTTAATCCCTGTGAGAAGGGTTAGAATAAATTCTAAGTGTATAATCACTGACATTTTCATACCTCTCGGTGTATTATTGGTAATTTTAATTATATATGTAAAAAATTATTGGTCTTATTATTATATAGTTTATTTATGTAGTTCAGTTAATTCATTATATGAATCAACATATACACAGGAAGGAAAGTGAATTATTATTATTATTATTATTATTATTATTATTATTATTATTATTATTATTATTATTATTATTATTATTATTATTATTCCATATTATTAATTTATTATTTTTATTTTATTACTATTTTCATTATCATTGTTTTTATTATTTTTATTACGGGGATGACCTAAACCCTTCTGGGTCTTACATCGCCTGGGGACTGGGAGGCAATCAGGCTGGATCAGAAGAAAAGGAGAGCGCTTCACTTCCTCGGATCAAGAGCCACCTGTGAGCTATGTCTTTCACCTGACTTGATCTCTCGCGCAGTTCCTCGCCCACTCAATTTCTTTTTTATTTTATCTCTTTCATCCTTCTATTCTCTATTCCCCCTCACCCATTTTTTATTTTCTCTCTTGATCCCCCCTTTCTTGCTTCTTTTCTGTCTTCTTTCTTCCATGTCTATTCCACTCCTCTTTTCTCTCCTGCGACTCTCTCCTCACTCTCTCTTGACCTCCAATCTTCATCCCCTTCTCTCCCTCTTTTCCCCCTCCCTCCCTCCCTTTTCTCCCTCTCACCCTCCTTTTTCCCTCCCTTCCTTCTCCTCCCGTTTCCCCCTCACCTCTCTCCCTCCCCTTCTCTTCCTTCCCCTTCCTCCCTGACTATTACTTACGTGTGTTATTTCCTTCTGCGTCGCCCTCTGACTATCGATTACATCACCTGACGGGTAATTCGTGGACGGAAATTAACTGTGTGACTACAGCCCTCCTCCTCCTCCTCCTCCTCCTCCTCCTCCTCCTCCTCCTCCTCCTCCTCCTCCTCCTCCTCCTCCTCCTCCTCCTCCTCCTCCCCCTCCTCCTCCTCCTCCTCCTCCTCCTCCTCCTCCTCCTCCTCCTCCTCCATCCTCTCCAATACTTCTTTCCTCCACTTCCCCCTTCCCCACCCCCCAAAACATCCATCCTCAATTCTCCTCTTTCCTTCTTCCAACACCTCCCACCTCCACTCAAAAACCTCCCTTAAACCTCCCTCTGTCTCCTAGAACCCTCCCTGCCGCCTAAGTCTTCCAGGCTCAGGCTGACAGATTTCTACACCTGGTTGGAAGCGCATCCTGCCTGATGGAATACGAAAGGGAAATACAGTAAGCCTTTGTTTACAGCGAGCAACTGTCATACAGAGTAAGGCAGCGGCACACTGCTGATGTATCCACTTTTAATTAATAAAAAATATTCCCTCTCCTGAAATGCTTCCCTTTCCCCCTCTCCCTCCCTCCCTTCCCCTCCCTCTCTCCCTCCCCTACCATGGCACCAACAACCAACCCTCCCAAACAGATTTTGTGCCAAGAGAATCCACTCCCACAACCCACCGTGATGCTAACCTACCCTATGCCAACCTATCCCCTACGCTAACCCACCCAACCTTACGCACCGTGTACATCTCACGCACTAACGCGGCAGTGGATGCACTATGATAGGCCATAATCATGCTTTTTACCTATTACTAAATCATTAGTGTGATAGCTTTTTATATTTTATTATTATTATTATTATTATTATTATTATTATTATTATTATTATTATTATTATTATTATTATTATTATTATTATTATTATTATTATTTTGAGTATTATTATTTATAACCTTTTTCGCGCACACAATAGATTGAGAGGTTGCTCTGAAGATAGAAGAAAATAAAAAATAATAACAGAAAGTAAACAAGATTACAGAAAAACTGAAAAAGAAACGAACAGGAGGAGAGAAGGAAGACAAATATGGAATCAGCGAGATAGAGAAACAGACAAGAATCGTACATAGTTTTAGAAATAGGTATAATAGGGGTCAAGCAGCCAGGAGAGAGGGAATAAAGTATCGGCTAGCGTTTAGGCTGGGCCAGGAGCTGAGACTCGATCCCTGCAACCACAAATAGGTGAGTATAAATAGATGAGCGTACATAGTACATGAAACACAACTGTTTCGAATAAATCTAAATGTGTGAGAAAATGAGAGGGAAGAGACAGACTCCACTGACACATGTACACTGAGGCCCAACACGTGGCTGCTTGAGTTCAATCCAAGACATAGGAAAGATAAGGGAAGACCGGAGACAGAAAACAACTAGATAGATGAGCAGCTGTAAAGATGAGGAAGGTGGACACACATTAGGCAAAATGTTCCTCTTCAGAGGCACATAAACCGTGTAATTTATATGGTAATGCAAGATTACTTCATAATTCCTAGAACAGCGTTGATGAATCTGGAGAAAGAATACTTCAGAATGCATGATATATACTAGGTCTGTTATTGAGCAACATGGCCCCAGCCTAGTGGTGAAAACATATTCGATGCTTAGTTTTAAGCGTAGGAATAATAGGCTTAATGGCACAAACATAAATACTGGTTGAAATAACTTAAGACCCACAGAAACACAAATTTATTAATAGTGGAAAGGAATTTGGCTACATGCCAGTAGTTTTAGAGGAAAGGAGGAGAGCTGATTACATCATGACAAACAACGAAATCTGTGAAGAACTAAACAAGCATTTCAAGGAAGATTTTTATTAAAAAAAATGAAGCAATGCCGAACGGCATTGGCCAGCAGAAAATTGTTAATATTAGCACAACAGGGAAGAAGTTAAACAAGAAACTTCCTAAGTGAACTGGACACAACAAGACCAATGAAATCTGGTAAGGTGTCACTTTAATTCCTTAGAAAGAGAGAGAGATGAAGAAAGAGAGAGAGAGAGAGAGAGAGAGAGAGAGAGAGAGAGAGAGAGAGAGAGAGAGAGAGAGAGAGAGAGAGAGAGAGAGAGAGAGAGAGAGAGAGATGAAGCACTGTAGAATAACTATTGAAAATCTACAAGTCAGTGAAGAAAAGGAGCCTTCACGGAGAGGTGGAAAATATCAAATACCATTGAAGTATTCAAGCAAGGGGAAGACAAGCAGCGTTAAACGTGAAACAGAGATCTAACATACAGTCTAAGAAGATTGTGGTGGAGCACCTGTGGAGTCATAAACAACAGCCAACACGAGTTAAGACAGTGTCAATCCTACTTCACAAAACTACCAGTGCTTTACGACAGGGTAACATTTCTGAACTGTATGACTACATTTGACACTGCTTCCAATGGCAGATTTATTCATAAATTGCAAGAGCAGGTAGAGGTATGGGACATAAATATCGATTGATAAAAAAAAAAAATAAGCAGAAGCACATAGTGATAATCCAGGAAGAAGTGCTGAGATGAATTAGCTTGATGAGGAATGTCCTAGAATTTCCGTACTGGGACCGGTACTGCTCCTGGTACTGTTCCTGGTACTGCTCCTGGTATTGCTCCTGGTACTGTTCCTGGTATGCGTAAACGACATGCCTGGCGAGATAGAAACCTACCCCTGAGGAACGGTCGGACAGGTGACTATTGAACTAGATATGAAATACATACTGAGAAGAGAATGACTAGAGATAAGAAAATGTACCTACGAAAAGGCATAACACGAGAGGTGCGCATCTGCAGAAAAACCTCTCAAGAAACGACTTTCAAGCATCTCAACAGCATGGTGATTAGCTGCTGGAGAAAGTCCAGAGATTCGCTGCTTGATTAGTCCACGTGCTAAGACTAAAGGAACTATACCTTACATTACGGAAAGGAAATCGAAGAACTAAGGAGGATAGATTACAATGTAGAAGATTCTCTGAGGACTTATGGGATAGACAAAGACAGACTGTTTGAAATTAGAGAACCAGGGATAAGACGACATGGACCGAAATTAAGGACTCAAATGAGCAACAGGGACGTTTGAAAGTACTTCAACGTGAGGATAGTTAGTAAGTGGAATGAACTGGACTATCAAGTGGATGAAGTGCACTTCGCACAACACTTCTGGGTATACAGAAGATAAGATTCAATCAGCCAAGAATCTTATAGACAAATGTCGCAAAACTATTTGTCTATAGAAGCCTTTTCCACAGCCGAAGCGTTCTCAATAAAGTTCCTCATCGTAAATTGTGGCCAGAAATTTACTGCGACCGCCAGTGTAAATTACGGAGGTGGGTCTAGGAGTCGAGACCACTGGAGCCACAACTACGTGAGTACACTTACACACACAGATACTCCTAGCCCGTCTCCTGCCACAGTTAACAAGAGAATAAGGGATACTCAGTAAATAAGAACGTCTCAAGACGTGATGTCGTACCGCCCAATCTGTTCACTGCCGCGCCCTCCGCTGACCTGCCAGCCGTAAGTGGGTGACGAAAACAAGGTAGTTACAAGAGCGACGTGTCGGCTGATGACGGTGATCGGGAAAAGGCTGGTTACACGCGGGGGTTAATTATGGTTTTCATTACTTTCAGGATCCATTACTCAGGTGCACCACGTCGCTGGGAGGGACCCAGACCCACTCGCAAATGTTTTATGATTATTGAAATACGGGTGTGATCTCTTCTGTCTGTCTGTCTGTCTGTCTCTGTCTGTCTGTCTCTGTCTCTGTCTCTCTGTCTCTCTGTCTGTCTGTCTGTCTGTCTGTCTGTCTATCTGTCTGTCTGTCTGTCTGTCTGTCTGTCTGTCTCTGTCTCTGTCTCTCTTCTCTCTCTCTCTCTCTCTCTCTCTCTCTCTCTCTCTCTCTCTCTCTCTCTCTCTCTCTCTTTTCAGACGCGCACTTTCTGCTGCTGATAGATCTGTTAACAGTATAATACTACACAAGTATTACACTTTTAACATATGGGAGACGGTATATTGTGAACACTTTGAGAGCCCAGCCTGTCTGCTGAGGTTACCCGTGGCCTGGAAGGCAACGCTCTCGCTTCATACGCTGAGTGTCCTTGGTTCGATCCCCGGCAAGTGTAGAAACATTGGGCGTGTTTCCTTGCACCTGTTGTCCCGTCCACCTAGCAAGCAAGTGGGTACCTGGGGGTTAGTCGACTGGTGTGGGTCGCATCCTGGGGGACAAGACTGAGGACCCCAATGGAAATAAGACATACACGCACTGCCTTTCTTGGGTTACCCAGGGTGGCTAACCCTCCGGAGTTAAAAATCCGAAAATCTTATCTGCGTCCGCTCGTCTCCATGCCTAGCAGGAAGTGAGGGTGATGCCTGGCGGCTAGCTGGCTAGCCGGGGAAGCCCGTGACGTCAGCATAGCCAGGGACAAACTGAGCAGAAAGACTGTATTAGACACTTCACAAGAGCTCTCACATAACTTGATTTGTGAAGAAAAGAAACACGTTACTGAACAAACTGTTATCCGGGCAACGTTTCGCTCTGTGAAGAGCTTCATCAGGACTTGCTAAAACACAAAGCGAAACGTTGTCCAGGAAAACACTTGTCCAGCAGCCCAGGTCTTCTCATCAAAATTATCGGCAAAGGTCATTTGGAACTTCTTCCGAATTTCGGTCTTCGCTGTTGTCAGCTTGTACATTAGGACATTGTATGATTCTGAGTAATTCTTATACCATAGCCGAAGGGCTCTTGATTCAAGAAATTGGCGCTATTCTTCTTTTCCACCGATCCAACCTGATTACCATTCATACCCTAGGCGCTGTACAACTTTTACGAGTTTGGCGCATCCCTATCAATTTAATAATAATATTAATAATATGACTATTAAAAGTCTCATGACTAGCAAAATCTCCAGGTTAGTAAAGCCTTCTGGCTTTTATAAGTTCCTGGGTAATAAGATCTCCTAGTTAGTAAAGGCTCCTGTATAGAAAGGTCACCTGAAAATTAATGTCTCATATATATTGAGACATGGCTAGTAAGGTCTCCTGGCTAGTGAGGTCTGGCTAGTGAGATCACCTGGCTAGTAAGGTTTCCTGGCTAGTGAGGTCTGGCTAGTGAGATCTCCTGGCTAGTAAGGTCTCCTGGCTAGTGAGGTCTCCTGGCTTGTGAGGTCTCCTGACTAGTAAGGTCTCCTGGCTAGTAAGGTCTCCTGGCTAGTGAGGTCTCCTGGCTAGTGAAGTCTCCTGGCTAGTAAGGTCTCCTGGCTAGTAAGGTCTCCTGGCTAGTAAGGTGTCCTGGCTAGTGAGGTCTCCTGGCTAGTGAAGTCTCCTGGCTAGTAAGGTCTCCTGGCTAGTAAGATCTCCTGACTAGTAAGGTCTCCTGGCTAGTAAGATCTCCTGGCTAGTAAGGTCTCCTGGCTAGTAAGATCTCCTGACTAGTAAGGTCTCCTGGCTAGTAAGGTCTCCTGGCTAGTAAGGTCTCCTGGCTAGTGAGGTCTCCTGGCTAGTGAAGTCTCCTGGCTAGTAAGGTCTCCTGGCTAGTAAGGTCTCCTGGCTAGTGAGGTCTCCTGGCTAGTGAAGTCTCCTGGCTAGTAAGGTCTCCTGGCTAGTAAGATCTCCTGACTAGTAAGGTCTCCTGGCTAGTAAGATCTCCTGACTAGTAAGGTCTCCTGGCTAGTAAGGTCTCCTGGCTAGTAAGGTCTCCTGGCTAGTGAGGTCTCCTGGCTAGTGAAGTCTCCTGGCTAGTAAGGTCTCCTGGCTAGTAAGATCTCCTGACTAGTAAGGTCTCCTGGCTAGTAAGATCTCCTGGCTAGTAAGGTCTCCTGGCTATTAAGATCTCCTGACTAGTAAGGTCTCCTGGCTAGTAAGGTCTCCTGGCTAGTAAGGTCTCCTGGCTAGTGAGGTCTCCTGGCTAGTGAAGTCTCCTGGCTAGTAAGGTCTCCTGGCTAGTAAGATCTCCTGACTAGTAAGGTCTCCTGGCTAGTAAGATCTCCTGGCTAGTAAGGTCTCCTGGCTAGTAAGGTCTCCTGGCTAGTAAGGTCTCCTGGCTAGTAAGATCTCCTGGCTAGTAAGGTCTCCTGGCTAGTAAGGTCTCCTGGATGGAGAGGTCTCCTGGCTAGTAAGATCTCCTGGCTAGTAAGGTCTCCTGGCTAGTAAGGTCTCCTGGCTAGTAAGGTCTCCTGGATGAAGAGGTCTCCTGGCTAGTAAGATCTCCTGGCTAGTAAGGTCTCCTGGCTAGTAAGGTCTCCTGACTAGTAAGGTCTCCTGGTGACGACGTTAAAACTTGCTGCAATGGGACATTCGACATTGGATGGAGCAAAAGGCATCAGTGGAGAACGAACTTTTATTGTGACAACGTTTCGCTTTTCATAAAACTTTATCATCGGGCTTGGAGAAGCTCTATAAGGAGCGAAACGTTGTCCATGCTCTGCATGCACTTTTTTTTTTTACTCCAACTTAGTTCCTATATGGAACTTGATAAAAGCGCAAACCTGTTTTGAAAACTGTACCACTCCAGACGAGGCCGGAGAAAAAGAAGAAAAAAAAGTAATAGTGTCTGGAAGTCTTTTGTTGGGTCGTCGGGTCAGTATAATCACACTGCTTATCTTCACCATGATCCGAGGTGTTGTGAAGTTGAACTATCAACTTGCTAATTGTTCCAGCTCCTGTTTAATCACACACCATGGCCAGCGATAAGGAGATTTACATTAAGAATTACCTTATCTCGATCGCACTGGTGCCTTAGCGAGTTACGAGGTGAGCGCTGCAGGTCTTAGAGTGTATCAGCTGTTTCCTGGGGTTACGAGGAACAAGTCTAAACTAGGCTTTCGAATTTGGAAAGTGTAAGAAAAAGATGATAAGCTAAGAAATCCAAGCAGTGAGATTTTATTTCCGTTAGGGTCCTTCCAGTCGTCTTCAACAAGTGATTAACACCTTGATGTCCATTTAAGGTGAAGGAGATGACTTGATCCAAAGAATTGGAGCTAGCTTTCTTTTTCTTGAATCAAACCTGATTACCTACCATGCTCTGTATGATCCTAAGGGGTATTAGCGCTTTCTCACGAATATAATAGTAATAACACCTAGGTACCTACTTACTGATACGTGAACATGGGCAGCATGGTCAGAACACTTGCAAACACACCTACGTACGGGTGTTTTAGGAAATAGGATGAACGTTCTACCACTAACAAATTTCAGTTTAGGTTGATAGCGTACTGACAGTGTCAGAACTTAATAAGGGGACTGAAAGTTAACAAAGAATTTACTGCTATCAACCACTGTCGATAACACATTAAATCTAGAAAGACAAAGATATATGTAAAAGGAGAAGCTTTTGTTGGAAGAACTTTTCGCCTTTTCGAATCTCCTTCAAGGAGCTTTCCTTACAGCGAAATATCTAGATCTACTGCGTCCTTAGAGCGATATTTACGGTGGTTTCCTCAAAATGGCCATAATTTCTGAACACAAAGGCTTGACTTTATTCTCTGTTTTAATCAAAGCAAAATGCCTTTGTTGATTTAGTAGATAAGCCCAGACTCCTAACAGACAAGACCAGGGCTTCTGCTGTTACCTTCTCAATACCAAATTGTGTTGAAGGAAAAATAATTGAGGATGTTGTACCTGAAACAATAGTAAGTTTTAGGAACTCGTTGACTTAAGTGATAAGATCTTTCTTACTTTTTATTCTCTTCCTAAAAATCATTCTGCTTTATTATATATATGAAGTGATGTGTTATGTTTCTCTCAGAGAGAATAATTGCAACTCTAGTTAGATATTTTCCACTGGGTAGTTTTTTGCCGATGGAGAATATATAATTTGGTTAAATTTCCTGAATAGAATTTATTATAAGCAAATGCTTAATATAAGTCACAAATTTAGCACAGACGCTTAGAAGAATTGTTTAGTAGTGATGCCGCATTCATAGGTTAGAATAAATTAGTATTAGTTAAATGAAGTTAAGTTAGATTTGGCTATATAAGATACAGTTAGGTTACGTTACGTTACGTTAGTTTCGTGGGGTAGTGTAAGGTTAGATTAATTTAGGTTACGTTAAATTTAGTCAGGTTAAGCTAGGTCAGGTTACAAACATTGCCATAAATGCAACTTAAAAACGGGCGGACAGCATTTTTTGTAACTACTTAGTGTTGAGTAGCATCTTATACGTTGAGAATCCGACGTTCATGTTCCGTTTATAATGACGTTCTTCATTAAATTAATAAATTTTTGTCATCTAGCATTCTAATAGCAAATGTAAACTCTATAATGAATGCTAGGAATTCAGCCCATCCTCAGGTGGGTCCCTGTTTTCTATTAGCACATTAGAATTTTGTATTGAACCTTTGTAATATTTCATGTACTGGTGTTTGGAATTATATAATTAGTCAGTTTTTATTAATAGACAACAATATAGCCAAACCTAACCTAAACTAAAATCGTAATCAAGATATTTGCTCTAAACAGAAATCGACGGTTTTCAGAATTATACATAATTATGTATAATTCTGAAAACAGTCGAATTCTGTTTTCAGCAAATATCTTGATTATAATAAGATGAGCTAAATTTAGTGCACCTGATCCATACTTACTATAAAAAACGAAACACCTCAGACTGAAATAAAATAAAGCTTAATATGGTTTTACACAGCTCTTATCACAACTCAGCTCATTTCAAAACCCAGCTGAGTCTGTGGTATACTACCACAACCTCCCACAACCCCCAAGGATGCCATCCACAACAGTCAAGTAAGATCATGGTACCTATTTACTGCTAATAAATCTCGGGCCCCACTGTGATACTATGATATACAGAAGTATACCTAGTTGGATGAATCTTATTAGAGCCAGCTGGCCGAGTGGTTAACGCACTGGCCTGTGAGTTTTAGGACTTAATTACCATGGGTTCAAGCTCCACCCGGTCCTTGATTTATTTGCAGTAAATAACTCACGATTTCGTGAGTTATTTACTGCTAGTTGAATGGGGACAACAGGCGTAGGAATACTTACATTATTCTTCTCCCTTCGCTTGAGAATTGAACCTTACTGATTGCTTGATCACAATGAGACATATTCGAGGTATTAATCTATCTATATTTATATCTGACACGCGAGAGGTTAGCCTTAAGGCACTTTCATACCGAAGAGATTGTTACTATTATATATATAACCTCAGCTACTCTATCGATTTTATTTATCTTTGTAGGTCAGCTTAATCTTAAGTCTGCCCAAATTGCTTTGCATACCTATGGGCTTTGTCATGTATGTATCCTTAAATTATGCAATGTTTTGCACTCTAAGTACGTATGATCTTGGTAAATAAATTTGTTAGTGTTTGTTGTGTGTTTCAAGAGGGTTTTAATGCTCAGAAACACATCATAATTAAAAAAGTGTAAATACTCATTATTTACTATTATTTAAGGTGTTGGTTTATATTTTATTACTCTGTGATAATATTTTGAGGCTATAGCTTAAAATTTTATTGTAAGGTAGGAACTGGCTCTACCCTCCCACTCAGATCAAACTCAATTTTCTCGAATTCCTAAAATTAATAATAAAAATAATAATAATAATAATAAAAAGACAATAATAATAATAATAATAATAAAATGACAATAATAATAATAATAAAAATAATAATAATAAAATGATAATGATGATAATAATAATAATAATAATAATAATAATAATAATAATAATAATAATAATAATAATAATAATAATAATAATAATAATAATAATAATAATAATAATAATAATAATAATAATAATAATAATAATAATAATAATAATAATAATAAAAGTAATAATAATACTACTACTACTACTACTACTACTACTACTACTACTACTAATAATAATAATAATAATAATAATAATAATAATAATAATAATAATAATAATAAAATAATAATAATAATAATAATAATAATAATAATAATAATAATAATAATAATAATAATAATAATAATAATAATAATAATAATAGTAATAATAATAATAATAATAAAATGATACTAATAATACTAATACTACTACTACTACTATAATAATAATAATACATTGTGAAGCTTAAAAATCATACCGGGTTCCCATTGCTCATACTTAGGATAGTAATCAAGTACATTGCCATTCCCCAGACACTGGAAAAAAAAAATCACATTAAAAATGCTAGACTGTGAGACAAGGGCGGGACTTGATGTGAAAGACATCAAGACATCGTACTCTAGTTCAAGTCTTCGCTCTCAAAGGGTTAAGGAACCCCTAAACACAAAGGGTTAAGGAACCCTAAACACAAAGGGTTAAGTGGCCACTAAACACAAAGGATGAAAGGGCCACTAGACTCAAAGAGTTAAGGAACCTTGAAATATTAACTGAAAAGTGATAAAACTGGCAATCAACTGTTTGAACATTCATTATACTTAAGAGGCTAAACATTAACTTAAAACAAGGAATTAAACATTCATTATGCTTACTGGGATGCACATTCATTATTCTCAAGAAGTTAAACACTCAGTATATTTAATAGGTTAAACATTTATAATACTCGAGAGGTTGAGCTGTTCCACATAGTTAAGATTCAAAGAAAAACAAGTATTCTACTCACTTTATCTATCAATGTATGTCTGTCAAATGCGGAGCAACTTGCAATTGAACAGACTGACTGATGTTGTAGTAGCCAAGATTTGGCTTTGTTACAAGTGCTTTTGGCAGTTTGGCAGACACACAGACAACACAGGTCTGCATGATTTGTTTTATTGACTCTATGGTATCTTTTTCAGTATATATATGGAAAACATTGATTCATTATGTTTTTATTCATCTGTATCACATCAGGTTGTCAAGTTATACGGAAACGTTACTTTTCTCTTTTAGTATAACATAAGTAAATGAAAAGTGGTATATTACCATTTAAAATGCTTACCTTACATTGAATTAATGTTAAATCTAATATATTTTTTCCATTTTCAGATTATTAATATGTCTTAGAGGCTGCATAAATTCACCAGACATATTTGCTATGTCTGCGGGCAATTCACACCTTCAGATTCCCGGAGCAACATTACTCTTTTATTGAAGCGCTGCTACTTTGCTTATTTTGGCTGCAAACTTGGAGACCAAGACAAACCATTTGCACCACACAAAGCTTGCAAGAGTTGCATCAGTAAGTTCCAAATGTGGTGGTCAGTTGGAAAACTGAATGGTATAGGGAACAGATGAACCACCATGATGACTGCTACTTTTGTATGACAAAAGTAGCTGGATTCAACAAGAAGACTAAAGATCGCATAACATACCCAAATATTCCTTCAGCAATAAGGCTGTTCCACACTCTGAAGATATTCCTGTACCTGTGCCACCTGAGACATGGCAAATTTCATCAGAGTCTGATACCAGTGATTCTAAGGAGATGGAAGTAGACTATGAACCACCAACAAATGATCCCAAACCCTTCAACCAAGTTGAGCTCAATGACTTGGTGAGAGACCTTAACCGAAGGAACACAGGCTTTTAGTTCCTGGAACAACATTCGGTTGGTACCGTCATCGTGAAGCGGAATTCACTCAGTTCTTTGACAAGAGGAATCTTTAGTTTTCTGTTCAAATATTTCTGGCCTTATTGAACACATGGAGATGTCATACAAAGCTGATGAATGGAGACTCTTCATTGATTCTTCTAAAAAAGTTTAAAGGCTGTACTTCTCTACAATGGCAACACAGCTGCATCTGTGCCAATTGGCCATAGTGTCCAAATGTCAGAAACTTAGGCAAATATGAAGACACTAATATCTGCAATCAAGTACCAGAATCACAATTTTCTAATTTGTGGTGATTTAAAAATTATTGCTCTCCTACTAGGTCTTCAAGGCGGATACACCAAGTATCCCTGTTTTCTGTGTCTTTGGGATAGTAGGGCAGACAGCCAACACTATGAACAAAAAACTGGCCACCAAGAACCAGCTTCTTACCAGGAAATCACAACGTGAAAACTGTGCCACTAGTTGACCCCAAGAAAATTCTGCTGCCACCACTCCACATCAAATTAGGGCTTATGAAAAATTTTGTGAAGGCCTTGAACAAGAATGAAACTGCTTTCAAGTACCTGGAGTCAAAGTTTCCTCGTATAAGTGAAAGGCAAGCTAAAGGCCTCAGATTCGGGAATTGATGAAGGACAAGCATTTTGATGAAGCATTAGCAGGTGTCGAGGTGAATGCCTTATTTTCATTCCAGCAGCTTGTTCATAACTTCCTGGGAAACAGACGCTCCCCGAATATGAAAAAATTATCCCAAGACCTGATTTCAAGTTTCCAACAACTTGGGTCTAGAATGAGTGTCAAGATGTACATTTTACACTCACATCTTGACTATTTTCCCAACAATTGTGGGGACTACAGTGAGGAACAAGGAGAGCGGTTCCATCAGGATATTTGCACCATGGAAACTCGATACCAGGGCAAATGGAATGTCAGCATGATGGCGGATTTCTGTTAGTCATTGAAACGTAATGGTCTCGATGACAGCACAAGCGAAAGTCAAAGTGGTCCTCCTTCCTTCGATTCAATATGTAGGCTAACCATTAAGAGCATATTTTTTTAATAAAATCATTTGATTTGATTCATGTTGATTTGTAATTCATATGTTCTTAAAACTAACAATGTGCTTTTCCATGATTACTTGCCTAATTTTAATAAAGTAACAATTTATTAAAAATTCACATTTTTATTATCATTAACTTGCATTTTATTCTAAATCCTTACGTGATAGATCAAAATGGTTTAGATATTTACAATCAGCAGTCCAAGAATATGTAAGATCACAACCATGAATAAAAATAAAAATTAAAAACATTCGGAATGCAGACCAGTGTAATGATCCAAACCAGATGCAAAGTATATGGTTAACCCTATGGTCACTAGCTTGAACACACACACTCACACGCACACACACACACACGCACACAGTCACAGAGTGGTCGGGAAGTGGAATAGTTTGGAAGTGATGTAGTGGAGGCAGGCTCCATACATAGCTTTAAGAAGAGGTATGATAAAGCTCATGGCGCAGGGAGAGTGACCTAGTGGGCCCAGTGAAGAGGTGGGGCCAGGAGCTATGGATCGACCCCTGCAACCACAACAGGTGAGTACACACCCACACACACACACAAGAAGGCGTTCGACACAGTTCCTCACAAGAGGTTAATGCAAAAGCTAGAGGATCAGGCACACGTAACAGGAAAGGCACTGCAATGGATCAGAGAATATCTGACAGGAGGCAACAACGAGTCATGGTACGTGACGAGGTGTCAGAAGGGGCACCCTATGACGAGTGGGGTTCCACAGGGGTCAGTCCTAGGACCTGTACTGTTTTTGGTATTGTAATGACATAACGGAAGGGATAGACTCAGAAGTGTCCCTGTTTGCAGATAATGTGAAGTTGATGAGAAGAATTAAATCAGTCGAGGATCAGGCAGGACTACAAAGAGACCTGGACAGGCTACAAGCCTTGTCCAGTAACTGGTTCCTTGAATTTAACTCTGCCAAATGTAAAGTCATGAAGATCGGGGAAGGGCAAAGAAGACCGCAGACAGAGTATAGTCTAGGTGGCCAAAGACTGCAAACCTTACTCAAGGAAAAAGATCTTGGGGTGAGTATAATACCGAGCACATCTCCTGAGGCACACATCAATAAGATAACTGCTGCAGCATACGGGTGTCTGGTAAGCCTAAGAATAGCGTTCCAATACCTCACTAAGAAATCGTTAAAGACTCTGTACACCATATATGTCAGGCCCATACTGGAGTATGCAGCACCAGTTTGGAACCCACACCTGGTCAAGCACGTCAAGAAATTAGAGAAAGTGCAAAGGTTTGCAACAAGACTAGTCCCAGAGCAAAGGGGATTGTCCTACGAAGAAAGGTTAAGGGAAATCGGCCTGACGACACTATAGGACAGGAGGTTAGGGAGACATGATAACGACATATAAAATACTGCGAGGAATAGATAAGTTGGACGAGACAGGATGTTCCAGAGAGGGGACACAGAAACAATGGGTCACAATTGGAAGTTGAAGACTCCTATGAGTCAAAGGGATGTTAGGAAGTATTTCTTCAGTCATAGAGTTGTCAGGAAGGGAATAGCCTAGAAAATGACGTAGTAGAGGCAGGAACCATACATAGTTTTAAGACGAGGTTTGATAAAGCTCATGGAGCAGGAGAGAGGGACCTAGTAGCAATCAGTGAAGAGGCGGGGCCAGGAGCTATGACTCGACCCCTGCAACCACAAATAGGTGAGTACAAATAGATGAGTACACACACACACACACTATTGAGATAGTATAATAACCTATGTGATATGACATTAAGAAAATAACATACCAGATATATTAAGCAAATTTCCTTAATTTACTCTCAACAGATAAATTTAACTGCAGATATAAATCCAGATTTACTTAAACCCGCTAGTTCCTAGATCTTTTGTGTATCCATAGCTCTGCGCTAACATCCACAGGAAGGATATGGGTTCACGCTATAAACTAGCTGCTTCACCGGCAAAATCCAAATCCGACAATTTCAGTTCATCATTGTGTGACGACCAAGAGTGGTGGAAGTGTGGGCGTGCGGGGAACGGGCGTGAGCGAAGGATCACCCTCCGCCCATCTTAAAGGGAACAATTGGTGCAGTCGAGCTGAGGTTGGTCGGTCATCGCGAAAAGGAGACGGGGGGAAAAAAAGTTTCGTATAATAGCTACTCGTAATAGAGGTACAAAAGAAGTGGGTGTTGATCTTACATGTTTTGTTTATGAATGACTTGCAGGGGATGAGTCACGAAGAATGGACGGTACCTGTGTATGTGTATGTATGTATGTGTGTGTTTATGTGTGTGTGTGTGAGTGTGTGTGTGTGTGTGTCTGTCTGTGTGTGTGTGTGTCTGTCTGTCTGTGTGTGTGTGTCTGTCTGTGTGTGTGTGTGTGTGTCTGTGTGTGTGTGCGTTTTATTCTAATAATTAATTCATCAGTTTTAAGGCTGTTTATGGTTTACTCTGGGTTCTTGACAACATAAGAGCATCAAAGCAACAGGATGGCCAGCTGTCACCCTCCCTGGTCACTGTCTTACGATTACAAGATCCAGGATGCCGGTCCAACGCACTCAAGATTCAGGGTGATGCTCTAACAAACGCAAGATCCAGAGTGCCGTTCTTACGAACACAAAATGCTGGTTGACGATCATACAAACGCAAGATTAAGGATGCCTATTTTAACAGCACCAAATCCTATTTGATGATCTATGAATACAACATTGAGGGCTGTGAACTAACGAACACACGATTCAGGGGTCTGAACTAACAAGCCTAATTTTCAGAGTCGTGACCTAGCGAGCAAACCTCTACTTGCTTCCTCTAAATCAAAACAGTTTTATTGTCTTAGGTTTGTTATATATCTCTCTTTATATATATATATATATATATATATATATATATATATATATATATATAATATATATATATATTATATTTATTAAAATTATTTATTTACTTGTTTTCTTAGCACCCTCAGAAAGATGGCCAAAGCATATGCAGGATTCCAGTTTCTCTTTCTTCTTCAGCTTGGAGTAATATACGTGAGTCGTTTTAATTTGCAGTTCTCTCAACTCTGGGGAACCTGAAGCTGGGGGCGTTTAATATTCATAATGGAGAAAATACTCTCGCATGGTGAGTTGGGGATGAACGAGAGAGAGACTCCGTAAATCTCCCTAGGTCTCGGTCTCTTTGGTGGCAACTTTTCTAATCCTCGAAGTGGAGCTTGCCACCCCGTTAAGGCTGTATATTTCCTGAGACTCTGGTCCTCTCGCTACTAGTTAGTCCCCCAACACAGTCATTTGTCAGCCTCTTACGCACACTTTTAAAGATAGTGTTATATTTTCATTTTTAGTGTTAAAGTCTTCTTGCAAAGGAATTTACATAAGTATTTTTGTATATATATATTTTGGGTGAGATGAAGTTCTCTATGAGTAATGTTTTACAGTTTAAAAAGATTAGATATTGGCAACACAGAATGCGTAGAAAATTATGAATACATTTGCGGTTTCCTGTATTTCTCCACGCGTCTTTGATAGATTATTGAGACTTTTGAATTTCCAAAAGAGGTTATATTAGAATAACGTTTCGCTCTTATTACAATGATAAAGCTCTAATAGAGATAAACTGTGCCCCAATAAATGCTCCTTTTTCACCGAGTGTCTTTGTCAAGACGTGTTTTATTGGACAAATTTTCTCTGGAATGTGAGCTATATAACACTGGGTTGGAATACAATGAAAAGTGGTCGATATTAGTTTAACCTCAGAGTCCACATTATAATATGTATATTGGGCGAACGTTCCTGTTTTGGAAACCTCTTAACAATTCTTAGAAGTCAACTTTGTAAAAGGATAAAAGCTGATTAAGAAATTCAGCTCAATACAATCTCGTTTTATACAGCAATAAATAATGACATATTCTGAGAAAATGAACAGGATAGTGAAGTGTGCATTGTAAGCAAATTACAAATAATAAGTTACAAGCTCGTTAACCTAATGTGATCATCTAACCAATCGCTTATTTCCGAGTAAACATAGGTAACATAGTCACCTTGGCTCCGTTTAAGAGTCTTGGAATGCTTTAGGAAAACACCGTGGTGTGAGTGTGTGTGTGTCTTAGTTCCGTTCATGTTTTGGAATACTTTAGGACAATGAAGTGTTTTGTGTTGTTAGAGAGACGGGAAACAGGAACACGAAGACACAACTGGAAGATGAAATAAAAGATGAGTCACGGGGATGTTAGAAAATATTTCTTCAACCTTAGTCAGAGAGTGGATCGTCGCTGACAGTGAAGTGCTAGAAGCAGGATGCTCCCATAATTTTAAGAACAGGAACAATAGGGTTCTCGATGACAGGAGAGAATGAATCCAGCCAAGGGGTGAGGCCAGGAGCTGCGACTCGACCCCTGCAACAGCATTAGAGTAACAAGACTTTGGTGAGTACACATACATACCCACACAGGTATAAGATCGATAATGATAGAAAGGTGAGGCCAAGAGCTGTGGGTCGACCCTCGCGACCACTTGACTCCGTCTTGCAGAAACTTTGGAAAACTTAGAATTATGTAACTCCTTGTGAAACTTTCCTTATTTATCACTGACACCACACTCGGGTAATCCTTGTATTCACTGCAAGGAAAAACAGGATAATTAAAATCTATCAACAAACTTAGCAGTCTTGCACTTCGTTCTCTGGTGAAAGCATTGAATTTGATTGCAAGTATTTCCACGCACCAAGACGCTCATGGATACTTGAATTTTCAACTTACACGTAAAGTGCAAATATTAGCCAGAGTGCGGAGTGAGGATGAGTCCACACCGTGTGGCGGTGCTGGATAAGACAGACTTCTTCCAACACCTGTATCCTCTTCCCCAAGAATACAAATGAAGGGCATGGAGCGAGAAAAGTGCTAAACCACTCATCCCATTTAGGTTGCAGCAGTCACAATCAGCGAAGGTGGATCTCACTCTTATCGGTTCTCCTCTCAAAGGAGACTCTGTAGAACTCACCCTTTTACGTTCGGTACAGAGGTGCCTCTTGTGTCCAGACGGTGTAGCAGGGTTCATTATGATAATTCTGATCCATAATGATGCCTTTCTGACCCTAATGCAGAAGCTAATAACAAAGTATTTGAATTAGCAACCCGTCTGAGCAGTGTAGCCATGTAGGAGAACTCGGGCTCCAGTATAAAGCGCCTCGTGAACCAACTGTTGACAAAAAAAAAAAACTTGCCCAGAATGTGTTAGTAAAAACCGGTCGACAGAAATCTGGAGCAGGTGTATGACGTGGGGCATCTAGTCCCCAGAGTATGAGGCGGGGTATCTTGCCTCATACCCCAGGTATATAAGGTGGGGTATATTGCCTCATACCCCAAGTATATGAGATGGGGGTATCTTGCCTCATATCCCGGGTATATGAGGCTATGAGGCTGGCATCCGGCCTCACATTCTAGGTAAATGAGGTGAGGTCAGTATCTAGTCACTCAAAAATCTTCCGTTTATTTTCAACGCTAAAACCTTTCCGAATGTTATCATGGTGCTTAGAAAAGTGAAGGGGAAGGGGGTAAGCTAAGTTTTCCATTCAGAATATATTTGAAAGGAAAAACCATTACTGGCAAAAACAGAACTTGCATGACATCGCCGCGCCTCATTGCTTACTGACTTCCTGTTGACTTGGGTGTGTCTAACGCTGACAGGTATTTACACGAAGACACAACGCTGAGCACTAAGCAGAGCTTTTTCAAGTCTGCTTAAAGCTCAAGGGTGCCCATATAAAAATAACCATAATTTTTAAAGGGGTGGACCGGTAAGCCAGCGGGAGGCCTCGGTCAGATGACCAAAAGCTCCAGCTGTGGGTCGTCATAAGCGTAAGATTCACGTCAGGAAACACTTATCCTGTTTCTTGACCTAACCTAACCTACTTGTTTCTTAGTCCACCTGGTTTCTTGCTGCAGAGACCACGTGACGTGACCCGGGGCAATGATACTTGTTCCAAGTCTATGTTAGCAGTGGTTTTATTATTTCCAGTCACTTTATTGTGAGGCTATCAAGACAGACCTAAAAAAAAAAATATGAGTAACTATATTATAGATAAAGGCAGAGAGAAGTATGCAATGAACTCATGGCATATTTCCCTAACTCTTTCTGTGGAAGTTCCTTCTCTTTTCTCAGTATTCTCCTTTAAGCTTTAATTGATATTTTGCTTATGGCTTATCTGTGAAGCAGCTTTCTCTTTTTTTCATTTCTATGTTCATTTCAAACTACTTTTCAGCGTCTCTCCTTGCACTAAGAAAAGAATTTCTGACCGTGACTTGTTCTTGGGCACTGGGTTAGAGCTAAACCTGCTCCATGCACTTGTCTTATGAAATTTTGCCATCATACAATTAAAACTAAGCCATGGATTCTCCGAAGGGATCTTATGTATTCGCCATCGGGATGGTACATATTTGTCAGTAGCTTCTGAGGAGGAGTGTTTAGTGAATTCAGCATCCTACTGCAGTTGTACCAGACAGTGTCCCATTCCTTCACAATCATCCTTACTGAACGTTTCTCTCTTCGGCTCCCCAATTTCTTTTCTTTTCTATATTTTTACTTCTAACATGTAGTGAAACATCAGTACTGTCACGGGTCGTACCCAGTGGTATTCCGTGTGTGTGTACTCACCTATTTGTACTCACCTATTTGTGGTTGCAGGGGTCGAGTCATAGCTCCTGGCCCCGCCTCTTCACTGATTGCTACTAGGTCCTCTCTCTCCCTGCTCCATGAGCTTTATCAAACCTCGTCTTAAAACTATGTATAGTTCCTGATACCCCTACGTCGCTTTCTAGGCTATTCCACTTCCTGACAACTCTATGACTGAAGAAATACTTCCTAACATCCCTTTGACTCATAGGAGTCTTCAACTTCCAATTGTGACCCCTTGTTTCTGTGTCCCCTCTCTGGAACATATGTGTGTGTGTGTGTGTGTGTGTGTGTACTCACCTAATTGTACTCACCTAATTGTGGTTGCAGGGGTCGAGACTCAGCTCCTGGCCCCGCCTCTTCGCTGTCTGCTACTGGGTCTCTGCTCTCCCTGCTCCATGAGCTTTATCATACCTTGTCTTAAAACTATGTATGGTTCCTGCCTCCACTATATCTTTCTCTAGACTATTCCACTTTCTGACTACTCTGTGACTGAAGAAATGCTTCCTAACATCCCTTTGACTCATCTGAGTCTTCAGCTTCCAGTTGTGTCCCCTTGTTTCTGTGTTCCCTCTCTGGAACATCTCCGCAGTATTTTGTATGTCGTTATCATGTCTCCTCTGACCCTTCTTTCTTCCAGTGTTGTTAGTCCTATTTCCCTCAACCTTTCTTCATAAGACAGACCCCTGAGTTGTGGAACTAACCTTGTCGCAAACCTTTGCACTTTCTCTAGTTTCCTTACGTGCTTGACCAGGTGTGGGTTCCAGACTGGTGCTGCATATTCTAGTATGGGCCTGACGTACACGGTATATAGTGTCTTGAACGATTCCTTGTTAAGGTAACGGAACGCTAATCTTAGGTTTGCCAGTCGCCCATATGCTGCACAAGTTATCTGGTTGATGTGTGCCTCCGGAGACGTGCTTGTGTGTGTGTGTATGTGTGTGTGTGTGGGTTTGTGTGTGTTCTCACTAATTTGTATTTACATATTTTTTTATTGCAGGAGCAGAGTCTCGGTTCTTGGCCCCAACTCTTTGCTGGCTGTGACTGAGTTCACTCACTCTTGGCCTCGTAAACCACATCATGTTTAATCATAAACCTATGTTGTTTATGCACTGGAATGTGTGTGTGTATTAGGTACCATTTGTCCAAGGCATTTATCACCAGGACACTGGGCCTGTTGTGCGTTAGCATGTGTGTGTGTGTACTCACCTAGTTGCGCGCACACACACACACACACACACACACACACACACACACATCGTCTATTAGGGAATGAATGCACGCATTTATAATTGAACGCCAAGAGTTTTTTTTTTATTTACGAACATGTGTTGAACTTTTAAGTCGGTTCTTCAGCATCCGCTAAACTTAATTGGATCGCTTTGGTCTGTCGTTACCTCTCCCTTGTCAGTACATCCTCGGATTAACAACCCTTCTCTGATCGTCTCTCTTACTTGCAGTTCAATATGCTAATCCCTGGAACACCTTCCCGTTTGCTGCTGACCAACTATTTGCCTGCAGATCACGAATGCAATTATTTGTTCATTACTATTCTATTTTAAGTAGTTTCTTTTATTTCCTACTGTAAAGCTTCGTATTTTTGTCTCTGATTAATTCATTTCCTGTGTGTTCTTCACTTGTTCAGGATACAATTGCTATGTACATTATTCAGGTCATTCTTCCTCTTTTCCTTCCCACGATTTCAGTGTCGACCAACACCTTTACCAGTATTGTAAATTAACATACGAAAATCTTTTACAGAAGAAAATTGTTTGGTTTAACTAGTGAGCTTTTGGATTAAATTTCAGGCTCTTATAAAAGCTTTCATCTGCGATAACTAGAGATAAGCGTCATCACCGTGCCTTTGTTTTAGCGACCAGTCCTCGATGTGATCCAAACTTCCTCTATCAACATGGAAGAGATTAATGACCTATGTATATTCAGGGTTGTTAGTGACTCAAAATGAGAACCAATTACATGGTATCAGACGAGTTATAATAATTTGGAGAACCTTTGGGAAGTCTGGTATATTTTCAAGAGCAAGATGCTCCTTTGCAGAAAAAAAAACCATTAAATTATACGATGAAGATGCGTTTCCGGTGTTGACTTGCGGATGCTAGACGGAAATTGAATGCTTTAATTACACCAACAAAAAACTCAATAAAGTATACGAAAGATTTAGGATAGGAGTAACATGTAAAGCCCGGAGAAGAAATGACTAGATTAGATGCAACACTAAATTGCAGAACATTATTATAAGTGCCAGTAAACTAAACTAGTAGTTAGCAGGAGATAACCACCAGAGAGGATCAACACCAGACTAAGGAAAGTTTAGTCTAGAGGATCAACACCAGACTAAGGAAAGCCTGACTGGACAGGCGAGGCTCAAGAACGTTTTGAAATGCATGTCCATATGGCTGGAAATGCATGTCCACTTGGCTGGAAGTGCATGTCCACATGGCTGGAAGTGCATGTCCACATGGCTGGAAATGCATGTCCACATGGCTGGAAATGCATGTCCCAGACTGGAAATGCTGGGACACAGGCTAGAATGAAATGCATGTCCACATGGCTGGAAATGCATGTCCACATGGCTGGAAGTGCATGTCCACTTGGCTGGAAATGCATGTCCACATGGCTGGAAGTGCATGTCCACATGGCTGGAAGTGCATGTCCACATGGCTGGAAATGCATGTCCACATGGCTGGAAATGCATGTCCACATGGCTGGAAATGCATGTCCACATGGCTGGAAATGCATGTCCACATGACTGGAAATGAAGAAGAACAGAAATACATACACGACCTCCAGCTGGGTGAAAAGGTTCGCAACTTAAAAGAACCCAGGTTTGATTACCTGTTCCCTAACAGTCGACTGTTCTGAGTCGCATCTTACAGGAACCTATTTTCCATTGTTTATCATCGTGCAAAATAACGCTCGAAATCTCACGATACGCACAAGGCTGCCAGACATAAACTACCATTTTTTTAATATACTTTCTGTCGGATACTCAAAATTAAATATTGGCTAATAAACGCTAAGCTAACCTTACCTAACATAACATAATGTAATATAACGTAATGGTCTCATTAAGAATATTTCATTGGGAGCATCAGATATACTCCTTAAGGAGCATCAATAATTCTCCCTAAGGAGTAGATATGTATCGGATGTGAAAATTTAGATATCCGCGGATGCGGATGTGTATGAGAATGTCTTACTTACTTATTTTGCGGATGCGCATGCGGATGTAAGAAATTGTGCGAATGTTAGGTGAATGCGGATGCGGATGCAGATATCCGATACATCACTACTAAGGAGCATCAATATACTCCCTAAGAATCAAGAATACTTCCCTAGGAGCATTACGAAGATGACTATCATTGAGTTATTAACTTGAGAGTTGTTAAACTGCAATCCACAGAACAGTATCAGCGCTTTATCAACTAGCTTCCAAGATATGCCAAGCAAACAGGGAGGGTCAGAAGAACCACCCAAAGTGTGGTTGTGAGAGGCATCGAGGAGAGCAGAGGTGGACACTGACGAGGAAGGTCTCGTCAGCTGTAGCAGCAGCTGTGTCTGAATCCAGTGTTGAAAGAATTGACGGAGACTTGTTAGAGTAGTTCACCAAAGAGAGTTCATGTTGAATTGTAAGGGAACTTCTCTTTCACCAAGAAATATTGTTATTCCCGTAGATCTCTCAATAACTTACAGACTATTGTAAAACCTCGTTGTAACATATTAGCTGCCTTACTAGTAAACGTGTAATAATCCTTACTAATAGTATAGAGTATATTCAATAACTCTCTAATGACTTTAGAGAGTATATATACAAGACTATGAGCGGTCAGTATAGTGGAAAAATGATTGCATTCCCTTGACATTGAGTATATTACCTTTTCGCCATTTAATATGACCTTAAAATTGAATACGAGTATACCTATATTACCTTGTGTAAATTTAGGTGGAGAAAATGATGGTAGTGTAAGTGTTGTGAACTGGTGAAGAGAAAGTCCCACACTAATTAATAGGTTAATTAAAAAGTGATTACTAAGTTGTTTACCAAAGGAAATGGAATAAATAGTTACGCTCAGACCCCTTAGTAATAAATGGTTGGGTTAAATGAATTGGCAAGGGGTGGCGAATAGGGTCGTTTCTCTTGTGTAAGATAAAGTAACCGGTTAAAGGGCTCTGTCAAGGGCTGGACCCAAGAAAGCTAAAAGTGTAGTTCATGTCAATTGGAATCCTCACGTCTCATCCTATGATGTGATTTGTAACAGTAGAATGGACAGCGGCCCGCAAGGGGCAGAGCTGACCGCAGGGCACCGGGCAGTATGGGGCAGGGCTGACTGCAGGGCATTGAGCAGAATGGGGCAGGGCTGACTGCAGGGCACCAGGCAGTATGGGGCAGGACTGACTGCAGAGCATTGGGCAGAATTCAGCAGGGCTGACCACAGGGCACCAGATAGTATGGGGCAGGGCTGATCGCAGGGCACCGGACAGTATGGGGAAGGGCTGACTGCAGGGCACCTGGTAGTATGGGGCAGGGCTGACTGCAGGGCACCGGACAGTATGGGGCAGGGCTGACTGCAGGGCATCGGGCAGAATGGGACAGGGCTGATTGCAGGGCACCGGGCAGTATGGGGCAGGGCTGACTGCAGGGCATTGAGCAGAATGGGGCAGGGCTGACTGCAGGGCACCAGGCAGTATGGGGCAGGACTGACTGCAGAGCATTGGGTAGAATTCAGCAGGGCTGACCACAGGGCACCAGGTAGTATGGGGCAGGGCTGATCGCAGGGCACCGGACAGTATGGGGAAGGGCTGACTGCAGGGCACCTGGTAGTATGGGACAGGGCTGACCGCAGGGCACCGGGCAGTATGGGACAGGGCTGATTGCAGGGCACCGGGTAGTATGGGCAGGGCTGACTGCAGGGCATCGGGAAGAATGGGGCAGGGCTGACTGCAGGGCACCAGGCAGTATGAAGCAGAGCTGACTACAGAGCATTGGGCAGAATGGAGCAGGGCTGACCACAGGGCACCTGGTAGTATGGGGCAGGGCTGACCGCAGGGCACCGGGCAGTATGGGGCAGGGCTGACTGCAGGGCATCGGGCAGAATGGGACAGGGCTGATTGCAGGGCACCGGGTAGTATGGGCAGGGCTGACTGCCATAATATCCACCTTCCTCACTCTTTCAAAAATACTAACCCTGCCATTACCACCACCTTATTACAAGCACTACCCCTGCCATAACCATCACCTTATTACAAGCACTACCCCTATAATAAGCATCACCTTATTATAAGCACTACCTCTGCCATAACCACCACCTTATTACAAGCAATGGCACTACCACAACCACCTCTACCACCATCAGCCTAAAAGTATCAATCCTGCAACAGCCACAATCCCCACCCTATCACATGTACTATACCTGTCACGACCACACCACCGCTTCCACCACCATCAACATCCTCACAACCTTATTCACCTAATGACTCATTACTGACTCTAATTGCATGAGCTGGAAATGATCCTTAACAACCACCGCTGGAAAAGTTATCAGGCTTTGCATTTCATTAATATTCATGCTCAGTCAATATTATAGTAACTATAACCGCCTTGTTAATACCGGCGAGGTCATCCTCGACCGCTCTGTGAGAGGGTCGTTCACTAACCTTTATAGTTACGCTTCGTTTTAAGTTGTCGAAATTTTCCTGACTTACTGACCATCAGCGAAATAGCTCAACTGGTCAGAAACTTGCCAGAAATTTTCGAAGGGAGGATCGTGTTTCCATTACTCCTCGCGCCTGTGTACCCACACGGGGTTAACGCTCAACATACAAGAAATAGAATAAATGCAACTTAATTTTATCTCCTTAATGTCAATATGAATGAACTGAAATATCTGAATGTTTGTACTCTGAAAAATGGCTTCATTAGGTCTAGAAAATGACTCAAGGTCGAGTATTTGGTAACATTTCTAGCAAAGAAGCTGTAGGTAGATAGACTCCAGGCAGGGTGGGGCTAATAACCTCATTGCTGAAGCACCTTAAGCAGCAACAAAGACGACACTGGAGAAGCAAACAGTTGTGAGCCATAGATAGTGCGCGCAGAGCTGCTTATGACAGGTTTACATGACATGATTTAAGGCAAGTTTTGCAAGGATCGGCAGGAGAATGACGTCTCATTCTGTTTTGTATTATATATTTTTTCTGATATTAATATTTTTTATTACTTTGATTAACTGTACATTATTTTTAAATCTCGACTATGCTAAGAGACTTAAAATATAGTTGCTGGTTGTTATTATTATTATTTTTATTATTATTATTATTATTATTATTATTATTATTATTATTATTATTATTATAGTAGTAGTAGTAGTAGTAGTAGTAGTAGTAGTAGTAGTAGTAGTAGTAGTAGTGATGCAAGTATTAGTAACAGCACTTACTGTAGACATCAAGAACATAAATCAAATATGAGAGACCTGAGAGTGATAATGGAAGAAGATCTCACGTTCAAAGAGCGAAAAAATGTTATTATCGCAACTGCAACAAAATGTTAGACTGGATAATTAGAACCTTAAAAACAAGAGGTGCCAAGCCATTGATGATATTTTTCAGGTTACTAATTCTCTCTAGGATAGAATACTGCTGTGTACTAATTGCCCTTATCAAGGCAGGCAGAATTTCTGAGTTGGAAAATATACACAGAACCTTCACACCTCATATAAACTCAGTCAAGCACTTAAATTACTGGTAGAGCTTGACGTCCCTAGAACTGTACTCCTTGGAATGTAGGCGAGAAAAATACAAAATAATCTACACCTGGAAGATATTGGAGGGCTTGGTCCCAAACCAGCACACTGAAATAACCGCTTAGGAGCACAAGAGACTTGGCAAACCGTGTAGGATACCTCTAATGAAAAGTAGGAGAACGATAAGTAAACTAAAAAAACACTCAAGTGTTAAGGGACCACGACTCTTCATCACCTCAAAACAGTTCCTCATCAGTCGGGCTGTGGTGCACATGTTGGCCACCGGGCGGCCGGCACCAACACTGCCCCCTGGGCGCGGGGACAGTGCCCCCGTGGTAGTAGCAGTAGTAGTAGAAGAAGCACCAATAGTAGTAGTAAAAGTAGTAGTAGTAGTAATATTATTATTATCAGTAGTAACAATGGCAGTAGTATTAGTAGTAGTAGTGGAAGTAGTAGTGGTAGTAGTAGTACTACTACTACTTCTAGTAGTAACAGCAGTAGTATTAGTAGTAACAGTAGAAGTAGAAGAAGTAATATTAGTGGTAGCTGTAGGAACTAAGCGATTATTCCTGCCTCATTCTGGTCGTATCCTCTCTATTTTTTACTAATCAATCAGGTTTTAAACTAACGAAGGATATCGTATTAATAGCTTTCTTGGAACTGAATTTTTTTATGGCTACGTAAAATACACAAATAAAATACCAATGTAAAAAGTTGAATCTGCAAATAATACTATACATAAGACAAATTTTACGGCCACAAATATTTCTAGAAACACATCAATATTACAAAGTTTCACTCAAAAGCCCAGCTGAACAAGACCTTTAATACATAGTGTAAGAACTCTTTATACATTAATAGTGTACAATGCCACAAGTTGATGAAAGAGACGTATTTGCAACACTTGGGTATCGTTTCTTGGACGAAATGTCTCATCAGAAAAGATACATCGGTGTTCCAAATGTGTAATCAACGGTGACGAAAACTGTGCAGCATAATCTAGATGAGGCCTAACCAAGGATATATAGAGTTGAAGAACAACCTGAGGACCCCTATTATTTATACTTTTGTCTCGCCTCTCGTAAGACCCCCACTAACGAAACAATTTCACTTTCAGATAGAGCTTATATTTTCACATGCATTACAGTTCATTTATTTCTTCCCGATCTAAACCTTTACACAAATTTAATATTTCATATTCTTTGTTTAGTTGGATTATGTTAAGTTATTGTAAACTATCCCATGTTTACGTCTAATAATAATAAGGAATACAAAAATAATGGCTTATGTCTGAAAGAGCGGCAATGATTGTTGTCCCTGAGAACGTTGGTATCCTTCAGCATGCTGTTGGAGAACGGCATGAACGAAATATTAAATGACCCTGGTGTTGTTGCACGTCTTGGACCACCCATCTTCATATAAATATTAAATAATTCACTCTTGCTACCAGTAACGCTAAAGCTAGTTTGACTTCCTTCACAAAGACTCTTCACGGCAAGTTATAGCCTTCGTCCAAGATATTCACGCACCATCAATGATTCTTGTGCAGGTTTAAATGTTTCCTTATGCTTGTCAGCCACTTCGTTGCCTGATATGTCGCCGCTGTTTCTTTCAGTCGTTTATTTGGGATTAACGTACGTTTCTGTAGGTTTATGTAACATAACATAATCCAACTAAACCTAACTTAAAATACAGACAACAGTGTTTTCAGGTTCTCTGGGAGAAATTGACGTTGGGAATCTCGTAAGTAAATTACAGAGTACAATGAGGACAGGTTGCTTCTGCATACACCACAAACTTAGGTTATCACACAACCATTGATGTTTACTATATTATTCACGCTCAAGGCCAGATGCTGGAGCATATTCTTGTCTCTTCTTGAAACTTGCCTAAACAACTTGTGCCAAGGCAAAAAACCTGATATACAGAAAAACGGTCTTGAACACTCCCGGTTACTTGTTTGCTACGATTTATACTCTATAAATGATTAAGCCATTTTTTTTACTGTCATTCAGTCGTAAGACATATCTTTCAATTTATGTTATCAAGTTAATAAGGACACAGTCCATCTATCTAGGTTTGATATATTACCACGATTTCTGAGTCATTGACATTATTCTCTGGAGATCTGTTATTTTTTATGGAGCAGGAAACCTGCTATCACTTTCTGAGATTTGATCTTAATTTTGTTTATGGCTTGGACATCAAACAAGCAGAAGGCCCTGGAAAAATGACCAGAAGCTACACTGAGTGGGACATTATATAACTAAGAACCACTTCTGGAGAAATTTTCATGTGTATTTTTGACAAATAAATATTATTACCCCATAATACTAGTTTATGAAGATTCTGGAGATATTTAACGCCTTTGTTCACAAAGGCTTTCAGATCCTTCATTGGTCCTTATAAGAAATATCCAGTCTTGTGCAGTTCTCCGTTTGACTCTCTTCATCTTCATTCTAAAAATCTGCTTTCTCATATTGTGACAATAATTTTCTCTCCTGCAAATAAAATTCATAAATACCTTACATTAATTCGCATGATGTCACTTTTTTTATAGAATCATCTCCCACGAATGACTTACATGTGGTACATATAACTAGAACAATTATATGAAAGATTGCCTCTTATTGACCACTTGTATAGCATCTTTTATTATGCCTTAACTCCAGGTTCACTTTTTTTTTTTTGCTCTGTTGTGTCAAAGAGTCTCTTTGCCCTTTCTCCCTCCCTGTCTTCATGGCTCTACAACATGATTTTTCACTCATCTATGTACAATAATATTTCCAGAGTATCTCAGAGAAACTCATCATTCTTCACTGAACCTCTTCTACTTGACTTACAGTATCAACACAGGTTCATATCGTGATTACCTGTTGTCCCCTTTATGTGTGTGTGTGTGTGTGTAAGTAAGTAAGTTTATTCAGGTATACACAAATACAGTTACATAGATTATCATACATAGCAGCATATGTGTAGAAAACCTAGGATAACCCAAAAAGTCAGACAGAGTGACTTATTTCCATTGGGGTCCATTTAATACCTTAATATTAGACACTAGTAGATACTAGTTATTATACTAAAATTAAAAGGAATAAGGTAAAAAGAGTTATTTACATGTACATGTATGTTATCTAAAAACAATAAAAATAATTCTCCTCCCTTTCTGTCGCTACATGCATTAGGTACCTTTTGGCTCTCTTCTTGAACTGGTTCATGCTATGACTGGCTTTGACATGTGCAGGCAGTCTGTTCCATTCCTTCATTGCTGTACAATAAAAGGTGTTTGAAGCCTGGCCACTGACTGTGGGTACTACAAAGTTGTGCTCTCTCCCCCTAGTACTATGACTGCTTTGGTTCCCAGCCTTGACAAAATTGGCAGCAAGATATTCTGGACACTGTTTGTGAGCAATTTTATAAACTTGATTCAACTTAAGTTGTTTTACTCTGTCTTCAATATTCAGCATATCTAATTGTTGTAATTCATCCTGGCCTACATGTTCACCTATTTGTGGCTGTAGGGGTCGATTCATAACTCCCGGCCCCGCCTCTTCATTGATTGCTACTAGATCATCTCTCTCTCTGCTCCATGAGCTTTATCAAACCTCGTCTTAAAACTATGTATGGTTCCTGCCTCCACTATGTCACTTTCTAGGCTATTCCACTTCCTAACAACTCTATGACTGAAGAAATACTTCCTAACATCCCTATGACTCATAGCAGTCTTCAACGTCCAATTATGACCCCTTGTTTCTGTGTCCCATCTCTGGAACATCATTTCTTTGTCCACCTTGTCAATACCTCGCAGTATTTTATATCATGTCTTCACTGACCCTCCTGTCCTCCAGTGTCGTCAGGCTGATTTCCCTTAACCTTTCTTCGTAGGACAATCCCCTTAGCTGTGGAACAAGTCTTCTTGCAAACCTTTGCACTTTCTCTAATATCTTGACGTGCTTGACCAGGTATGGATTCCAAACTGGTGCTGCATACTCCAATATGGCCCTGACGTATATGGTGTACAGAGTCTTGAATAATTCGTTACTGAGGTATCGCAACGCTATTATGCTGAAGCAATTATCTGATTGAAGTGCGCCTCAGGAGATGTGCTTGGTATTATACTCACCCCAAGATCCTTTTCCTTGAGTGAGGTTTGTAGTCTTTGGCACTGACTTTAGGTGCCTGTCCAGTGCCTGCTTGAAGACAACCAGGGGTCTATTGGTAATCCCCTTTATGTACGCTGGGAGGCAGTTGAACAGTCTTGGGCCCCTGACACTTATTGTGTTGTCTCTCAACGTGCTAGTGGCAACCCTGCTTTTCATTGGGGGGATGTTGCATCGTCTGCCGAGTCTTTTGCTTTCGTAGGGAGTGACTCTCGTGTGCAAGTTTGGTACTAATAAGTCTAGGATTTTCCAAGTGTATATAATAATGTATCTCTCCCGCCTGCGTTCCAGGGAGTACAGGTTTAGGAACTTCAAGCGTTCCCAGTAATTGAGGTGGTTTATCGCAGTTATGCGTGGCGTGAAGGTTCTCTGCACATTTTCTAGATCAGCAATTTCACCTGTCTTGAAAGGTGCAGTTAGTGTGCAGCAATATTCCAGCCTAGATAGAACAAGCGACCTGACAAGTGTCATCATGGCTTCTAATAAATGTCCTGAACTGTACACGTCTTTTTCCACATCTTGTGTGTTTTCTCACGAGTGACAGACTTCAACATCTGTGTGAGAAGCTCATACAGGGTCACCTTACCGTCCTATACATTCATTTTAAGAGGGAAGTCAAGAAAAAGGAATATAAAAAGCTAAGAAAAATATGAACTTAAGTTTGTAAGGGAAATCAAAGATCCTCATCAAGGGTTTCTCTCAGGGATACAGAAACAAGATTAGGGGAAAAGACAGGTCCACTTAAATGTAATTCAGGTCAGCTCACAGTCAGTGCCAGAGAAATGTGTATAATTTTTAACATTTATTTTCTTTCTGTTTTTACATAAGAGGACACAAATGAAATCCCAGGAATTAATAATTTTTGCAGGTCATACAAGATCAAAGTCACTAGTGACCTGGTTCTCCAACAGAAAGATTAAAACCAAGTCACCAGGCTCTGACAAACTGTTTTCAAGGGAATGTAAAAAGGAACTTAGTGAACCATTAACTAATCTCTTCAAGAAAGGAATATTAAAAAGGAACTTAGTGAACCATTAACTAATCTCTTCAACAAAGGAATGTAAAAAGGAACTTAGTGAACCATTAACTAGTCTCTTCAACAGAGGAATGTAAAAAGGAACTTAGTGAACCATTAACTAATCTCTTCAACAAATCACTACAAACAGGTATCGTAACGGGTAAGTGAAAAATTGCAAATGTGACACCTATTTAGTGTAGGAAAGCTGATGGAATCAATAACTGGAGACAAAATTCGAAGCCACTTTGAAAAAAATACAATTTATTCAGTGAATCACAGTACGATTTTATGAAGGAACATTCCTACCTTACAAATTTACTAACTTATTTTACAAAGGTATCTGAAGCGGTAGACCAGGATAATGAAGACGATACTGTGTACAAGAAATGGAGTAAGGTCTTTGATGGAGTACTACACAGGTGACTGTTGAAGACAGTAGCAGCACATGGAATAGGGGGGGGGAAATTATCTCCTGCATCGAGGCGTGTTGCTAGTGGTTTAACTAGTGTTGTTGCCAGTGGTTTAACTAGTGTTACCAATGGTATAACTAGTGGTGTTACCAATTGTGTTCCCAGTGGTATTACCAGTGGTATAACTTGTGGTGTTACCAGTGTTGTTCCACAAGGGTCAGTATTGAGGCCCCTTATTGTTCGCAATAATAAAAAAGCACAATACACAGATAACCCGCACAAATTAGACCAAAACGTCAACATAAGTTTGCCTCCTACGTGCGGGTTACTTGTGTCCTGTTCACTATATACATGAACGACTAAGACGAGGGAATAAATAGCGATATAGGCAAGTTTGCCGATGACACTAATCCGTCGAATAAATTCTGATGAGGGCACAAGAGAACTAGAGTGACCTGGATAGGTTGATGTTGTGGTCGGAGAAATAACAGATGCAGTTTAATTTAGACAGATAAGGTTCTATTGAGAAAGGCAAATATTCACGCACCTATAAAGTAAACAATGTGGATCTCAATCAAACTGAATGCAAAAAGATTTAGGAGTCCTGGTTAACGGTGAAATGAAGCCAATATAACAGTTCGTAAGTATTCGTAACAGAGTAAATAGAATTCTTGGCTTCATATCAAGAAGCATAAATAAAATGAGTCCTCAGGTTATACTTCAACATTATGTACTATTGGTAAAACTTTATTATGCTAAACAGTTCGAGACAGACGCGTGTTCTATTTGTACTCACCTGTATCTGTAATAAGTATAATATAATACATAACTACGCAGGAAAGTTACTGAAGTAGAGAGGTCGACAGACAAGCTGTGAGATCGACGTCTGTGGACCTGAGGGCCAATAGATCAAACAGTCGAACTCACAATTTGATTAAAGTCCTTTCTTTTTTAAATGTAATTTGATTTCATTTTAAAATGAATTTCAAAATTCAATTTTACAGTTTGAAACATTTAACACCATCCACATAGATTATCCTATGTTTTTATGGAATTATTTTACTGGAATGAGTTATTTAAAGTGGTATCAGGGATCACCTGGGAGGTGGCAGCAACACTCAACCCTTCACCTGGGAGGTGGCAGCAACACTCAATCCTTCAACTGGGAGGTGGCAGCAGCACTCAATCCTTCAACTGGCTGGTGGCAGCAGCACTCAACCCTTCACCTGGGAGGTCGCAGCAGCACTCACCCCTTCACCTGAGAGGTCGCAGCAGCACTCACCCCTTCACCTGGGAGGTCGCAGCATCACTCACCCTTTCACCTGGGAGGTCACAGCAGCACTCACCCCTTCATCTGGGAGGTCACAGCAGCACTCACCCCTTCACCTGGGAGGTCGCAGCAGCACTCACCCCTTCACCTGGGAGGTCACAGCAGCACTCACCCCTTCACCTGGGAGGTCGCAGCAGCACTCAACCCTTCACCTGGGAGGTCACAGCAGCACTCACCTCTTCACCTGGGAGGTCGCAACAGCACTCACCCCTTCACCTGGGAAGTCACAGCAGCACTCAACCCGTCACCTGGAGGTCGCAGCAGCACTCAACCCTTCACCTGGGAGGTCGCAGCATCACTCACCCCTTCACCTGGGAGGTCACAGCAGCACTCACCTCTTCACTTGGGAGGTCACAGCAGCACTCACCTCTTCACCTGGGAGGTCGCAACAGCACTCACCCCTTCACCTGGGAGGTCGCAGCATCACTCAACCCTTCACCTGGGAAGTCACAGCAGCACTCAACCCTTCACCTGGGAGGTCGCAGCAGCACTCACCCCTTCACCTGGGAGGTCGCAGCAGCATTCACCCCTTCACCTGGGAGGTCACAGCAGCACTCACCCCTTGACCACCATCAAAGGAAATTTTATACCATGATGAGTATCTTGAAATATACGTCTGTACATTACTGGTGTTTTATGCCTTTATACGTCTGTATATTATTGGTGTTTTATTTGTTTTATATCCTCAGGAAGAGGATAACTACATTCGAATTGTTGAATAAAATTAGTATTTGCCTAACTTTGCTAACTCAAGTCTGTGCTAGAGTTGTATAGTGTTTGTCTGTGATTGTTAATAACTACACACTGTTGTAAGGACAATCTTTGATTAAATATTATCTGCATAAACATACACTGTGTGAACTATGTGTGGTATGCTAGTGTGTTGTACATCCTGCTACCTGTGTCACTCTGAGGTGTTTTGTGTGATGTAGCTTTTATAAGATCTGTCCCGTATTGGACGTAGACACTGTAAGCGGCCTGTTAAACTTATTTTCGGGTATTAGTTCATTTATGTTCTGCATGACTGTGGTTATTAATTTCCAATCAAACTGTAAACATATTATTGCAATATATCTTGATTCAGGCGCGTATTATACCTCCTATTTTACCAGTTCACTAAACTAGTTTTCGTTGATAATTCTTTCCAGAATGTTGTTTGAGTGCCGTTACCGTACGAATTTATTCCCATAAGGACGAATGTAAATTAGATTAGTCGTTTCAGACCCCCAAAAATACACTTGTTATTGTCTGTTTCTAATGTGGTATTTTTATTTAATTACAGTCACGCATTTTATTGTGATTTGTCCCACACACACGGGTTCGAGTCCTCGGTCAGTCGCAGTGTTGTTATTGATTAAATACCACTCGTTCGTTGTCACAACAATATATATATATATATATATATATATATATATATATATATATATATATATATATATATATATATATATATATATATATATATATATATATATATATATGCAAAAGATCACAGTAAACAGGTGATATCAAAATATGCAAGACAACCACTATGAAAAAATAGAAGAATTCCAAGCGCTTTCGTGAGTGCTCACATTATCAAGGAACTATAAAAGGAAACGTGAGAAGGAAGCTTATAAAGGGGCAAGACTACACCTCACAGTAGCGTAACATCTCACGACTCTGTGAAGAGGAACATAAGAAAGGACCTGAAACTCTTCCCAAGAATTAAGATTAGTCCAATTTATCATTAAATTCTTCCCAAATTTTATTAATTATAAATGAATCCAATTTATATAAACCAAAAGAAATATTCAAATTATTTTCAAAACTGCTTTTAATGAAACATGATTCTATTATATTCCTCTCAACCATGGACTTGCTTGATACAACCTTCTCAGCATTTTGAAAATCAATTGGATGGTTAAAGTCTCTCACATGAATAAATAGAGCATTAGAATCTTGTCCAGTTCTAATGCTATATTTATGTTGTTTTAATCTTAGTTCAAGACTTTTACCAGTTTGACCATAATAAACTTTATCGCATATTTTACAGGGAATCTTATAGACACATCCGTCAGCATTTTGGGGGGAATTTTTTATCAAAAGTCTTTTTACTGTATCAAGATTTTAAATACAACTTTGATATTAAAATTCTTAAGAAAAGAAGGCATATCAACCAGGTTTTCATGGTAAGGGAGAACCAACATATTTTTGGTTGAATAAAGTTTGTTGTCCCTTGTAGTCCAGAGTTCATAGATGAAGAAATCTCTAAAATTTATGAAATAGCTAATGATTTAAAATACCCAAGAAACATAATTGATAAATCTTTTAAAATAGCTAGAAATACTTTTTACAATCCAAAAAGGGACAACCAACCTTATTCAACCAAAAATATGTTGGTTCTCCCTTACCATGAAAACCTGGTTGATATGCCTTCTTTTCTTAAGAATTTTAATATCAAAGTTGTATTTAAAAATCTTGATACAGTAAAAAGACTTTTGATAAAAAATTCCCCAAAATGCTGACGGATGTGTCTATAAGATTCCCTGTAAAATATGCGATAAAATTTATTATGGTCAAACTGGTAAAAGTCTTGAACTAAGATTAAAACAACATAAATATAGCATTAGAACTGGACAAGATTCTAATGCTCTATTTATTCATGTGAGAGACTTTAACCATCCAATTGATTTTCAAAATGCTGAGAAGGTTGTATCAAACAAGTCCATGGTTGAGAGGAATATAATAGAATCATGTTTCATTAAAAGCAGTTTTGAAAATAATTTTAATATTTCTTTTGGTTTATATAAATTGGATTCATTTATAATTAATAAAATTTGGGAAGAATTTAATGATAAATTGGACTAATCTTAATTCTTGGGAAGAGTTTCAGGTCCTTTCTTATGTTCCTCTTCACAGAGTCGTGCGATGTTACGCTACTGTGAGGTGTTGTCTTTGTTAGTGTGATGTGACTGTGAGGTGTATTCTGCCCCTTTATAAGCCTTCTTGTCATGTTTCCTTTTATAGTTCCTTGATAATGTGAGCACTCACGAAAGCGCTTGGAATTCTTCTATTTTTTCATAGTGGTTGTCTTGCATATATATATATATATATATATATATATATATATATATATATATATATATATATATATATATATATATATATATATATATATGCATACATATACGTCGTGCCGAATAGGTAAAACTGGTTAATTAGTAAGAACTCATATGAAATTAAGTCCTTTCTAAAATTTTCTCTCATACGTTTAAAGACATATTTTTTTCCATGTTAATGCAAAAATTAATAATTTTGTACTAAAAGCACATTAGAAAACTTACCTAACCTTATTATAACAAGCGCAATGTAATTTAGCCTAATCCAGCTTAATATATTTAGGCATGTTTACAATAATTTAATAATAAACAAACACGATGAAATATATTTTTTTTGTTAGGTTCAGAATGATTTTTGCGAAATTATTGCATTCACAAATTTTCGCTTGCCTTATTCGGCAAGAATAGTATTGCTATTTAAGCCAAAATAGCAATTTTTACCTATTTGGCACGATATACACAAACACACATTTGAATGAATGTATTCCTTACTATGTGATATTTGTGACTATTACTTGCCGTTGTTCTTCGCACAATCATAGAAACGCAGACCTGTAATATAAGTACGTAAGAGCTGTAGTTCTTGAAAGAGCATCTTCAATAGCAGTGGTAACAGAGACCAGAGCAGAAGCAGCAGCGACAAAAGCTGCAGAAACAACACCTACAACAACAGCAGTTAAGGGGATGCTCAGAGGAACAACAAAACTTTCCTAGTTATTATTGATACTTTAGACAACACTTGTTCTGTGAAAATGCGAACCGTTGTCGTTAAACTGTGACTGGCGTGAGTCTTGCCTCGTACGGACTCTCACACACACACAAGTGTAGTCCCAATTTTATAAAAGGTAACAGACATGCAGAACTAAACTACAGACCAATATCACTGACATGTATAGTATGCGAAGTCATAGAGAAGATTATCAGCACAAGAGTGGTGGAGCACCTAGAAAGGAATGAACTTATCAACGACAATCAGCACGGATTCTGGGACGGGAAACTGTATCACAAACCTACTGGAGTTCTAGGACAAGGTGTTACAAAAAACGCGATATCTATTAAAAATAGACATCTCCAAAGAATACTAGAAAGGTCTGCCCCTCTAGCATTCAGCCTGTTACTGGGTTTTTGCAACAAGTAGTCAGTATCCTGGTCCAGTTATCCGTTAGAATTTAATAGTATCTTAGGATTTCAACTGAGAGGGTACTGACTAATCGAAATAAAATTAATATGTTATTAACAAAGTTGTCTAGGTGGACAATATCAAAGTAAATCAAAGTAAATCAATTTAATATAAATTAGGATATTAATTAGGATGTTAGCTCCTATACTTCTCTCGTATACAGTATTATTGTGCTGAAGGCACATATCATATCTTTATGGCTTTTAGGTACCGTCTGGTACATTGTCAGACATATTACTAATATATACAAGTGTGAGTGAGTGAGTGAGTGAGTGAGTGAGTGTGTGTGTGTGTGTGTAAGTGTTTCAAGTAGCTCGTTATGTCTCAAGACTCGACACGACTTAAACAGTGACTGACTAAACGTCCTCACATAAACTAACTTCTTTACTAAACTGACAATCAGAACAGCTTGCTTGAACAGTAAAACGACCGATTCGCCGAACAGCAATATAACAAGCAGCAGCGGCACAGCGCCAGGGACAAGGAGATAAAATATCGATCCTAACTGGGGACCTTCAACAGATCCTCCGTAAAAGGCATAATAAAACTTCCTAAATACTGAATCTAAGTTCAGCATTTTTTCCAAATCCCCGACTGCGATGGTGCACAGATGCCAGAACAAATTACGTCAGAAGCTACAGCTCAGGACCTGGGTATCTTAGAGTGTGAGTGTGACACAACCTCATAAAATGTCGAAAATCCCTAAGTCTAGGCTAGGCTCTGTGAACAGAGTTACACAAGAGTCCCGAGAAGTATGTTTCGTCTCACCACAGAAAACATACTCTCACAAAACAGTCTAAACAACGAACAAACAACAAGAGAGAGGAAGAGGGAGGTGTTGCTCCAACCAGGACCAGCAAAGGAGAGAGTGAGCAAGGGAAGGCAAGCGTCTCACTCAGGTGCCACCACGCCACTGGTCACGTGACTCGCCCAGCTACTGCCCAAGTCTCCAGCAAGGAGCAGGCAATTAAACAAGCGAAGTGCTAGTTATCAAGGTAGTTAGGCAAGTCACCGGCAGCTACTCAACACTCTCGAGCAATAGGGAGCACAGAAAGTGTAAATTGTTACATCCTACTTAATAATATAAGCTACGTCAAATAATTATATAAAGACACTTTCAGTGTAGCTAATATTGAAAATATCAGCAATATAAAATTATATGAAAATATAAAATATACATTATATATAGTATATACAATGTGTCCCAATCAGGGATCGCAATACAAGGTGACAGCAGTAAAACAAGAGAGAGAGAGAAAGGTGGGTAGATTGCACTTTCTTTGACTGTAAGCAGGCTTTTGACACAGTTCCACACAAGAGATTAGTGCAAAAGCTGGAGGACCAGGCAGGTATAACAGGGAAGGCACTGCAATGGAGCAGATAATACCTAACAGAAAGGCATCAACAAGTTATGGTATGTGACGAGGTGTCAGAGTCCGCGCCTGTGACGAGCGGGGTTCCACAGGGGTCAGTTCTAGGACCAGTGCTATTTCTGTTATATGTGAATGGCAGACTCAGAAGTGTCTCTGTTTGCAGATGATATCAAGTTAATGAGGAGAATTCAACCGGAGGAGGACCAGGCAGGACTACAAAGGGATCTGGACAGGCTACAGGCCAGGTTCAGAAACTGGCTCCTGTAGTTCAACCCCGCCAAGTGCGACGTCATGAATATCGGAGAAGGGCAAAGAAGACTGCAAACAAAATACAGAGGCGCACATTAACCAAATACGGGCGACTAGCAAACCTAAGAATAGCATTACAACATCTCAGCAAAAAGTCATTCAGGACTCTGTACACCGTGTACATCAGGCCCATATTGGAGTATGCAGCACCAGTTTGGAACTCACACCTGGCCAAGCACGTCAGGAAATTAGAGAGAGTGCAAAGGTTTGCAACGAGACTAGTCCCGGAGTTAAGGGGCATGTCTTACGAGGAGAGGTTAAGGGAAATCGACCTGACGACACTGGAGGACAAGAGGAACAGGGAGGACATGATAACATATAAAATTCTGAGATGAATCGACAAGGTGGATAGAAACAGGATGTTCCAGAGATGGGACACAGCAACAAGCTATCACAATTGGAAGTTGAAGACTCAGATGAGCCACAGGGATGTTAGGAAGAATTTCTTCAGTCACAGAGTTGTCAGGAAGTGGAATATTCAGAAAAGGGAGATGGTAACACTTGTGGTAACATTATGGTAACATTTGTGACACAGACTTGGAATGACACAAACCAGGGATGACTCAAACCAGGAATGATGACGCAAAACAGAGTTAGTTGACGTAAACTGGAAATGACATGAAACACGCAAGCAAGGAACGACAGACTAGGAATGATATAAACTATGGACGACACAAACTAGTAATAACATAAACTTTGGATGACACAAACCAGGGATTGATGACTCAAACACGGAATGACACAAACTAGAGATGACACTACATAGTAAGGACACAAACTTCGAAAAATACAAACTAGGGATAACATAAACTAGGGATGATACAAACGAGGAATGATATCGAACAGTATATAACACAAACCAGGGATGATTCAGACTAGGAATGACGCAGACTAGCAATGACACAAACCAGGAATGACACTAAGAATGACACACGCCAGAAATGACACGGAAACTAGGAATAACGAAGGGTTTTGTGACACAAACTAGGGATGATGCAAACTAGCAGCAAAACCAACTAGCAGTGACACAAATTGGCAATGAAACAAAGAGGAATGACATAAACCAAGACTGATGCAAACAAGGAAATGACACGAACTACGGATGACGCAAAGTAAGGATCAGAGTCACAACACCTGACCAACAAATACTAGAAGCAGACTTAATCAACTTAGCGAGGAAAAAACGTTAATAGGAAATAGATATCAACATAATTATAAATGCAAAGTAACACGAAGTAACAAAAAATGAAAATTTAGCGAGTTGTTACATTATTACAGTAACATTTAGTAACTCTGAATTATGTGTTCAGAATAATTAAAAGCTATGTGTTATATGAAAATTAAAGAGCTGATGAGAGCCTGGAAATAAAAAAAAATATTTATGAGTAAAAGAGTTACAGTTTGAAGCCACACTGGCAGTACACAGGGACAATAATCAAGAACAATAAAGAAGAATAAAGATCACAATACCGCGGTGAGATATTTGAAATTTTAGTCGTCGTTTCGGTCTGTTGTCGACCAGTATCAATTGACTGCTTGATAATGGTCAGAGACGGTCCGAAACATTGTCTTAAGTTTCCTCTCCAAATTATTAGACGGAAGTGATGGGGCAACAGAGTTGAAGTCGCTTCGATGGATCATTCGAACACACACACACACACACACACACACACACACACACACACACACAACACACACACACACACACACACCTAATCTTCGCATCGAAAATACGAAGATTATGAAGAGTTGACATCTTACAAGAATCTAAGACCATCAAAGGCCTGAAATATATGATTAAAAGAGTAATTTTTTTCAAGTTTACTCAATCTAACGTAAGATAAAACAAAAGATGAAAAACTTTGTGGGAAGGTCAAAATCACCCACACGATCTCCCCATAACCCACATGCTTCCCCATCACCCACATGCTTCCCCATCCACATGCTTCCCATCCCCACTGCTTCCCCATCACCCACATGCTTCCCCCATCACCCACATGCTTCCCCCATCACACTCACCAACATCGCCACATACCTTCATTATTAATAATTTTTGTTGAGTTGTAGGAAAAATAAATATACTCTCGGTTTATAATCTGCGAATAACTTTTGACTCCTCAAAAACTTAACTACTAATGGCCTACTGTTGATCGGAAGCCTTACCGATAAAATAAACAGTCGATTAACGCATAATTTGCATGTTATATGTATCATATATTGCATTCTTAAAATTAAGTAAGCTAGAGAAAAAAAATAGTATTAAGAAAATCATAAGGAAGGGAAAACACATTTACATAACTGTGCTATATTTATCGACCGTCTGTCAGTACCATCATCAATATTGTCTTGTATGATACAAAACACTGTGGATGTTATACGTATTACTAACATTAGACATCAAAAATGAGAAGATAATGTGAAAAAGAAATTCATATTTATTTATGATTTAGTATTTTCTCTTTACGTATATTTACATTTCCCTCGACTGTGTATGGAACATATACGATCTGTAATAATAATAATAATAATAATAATAATATATTGTTATTATTATTATATTATTATTATTATTATTATTATTATTATTATTAAATTATATTATTATTATTATTATTATTATTATTAAATTATATTATTAATTATTATTATTATTATTATTAGTAGTAGTAGTAGTAGTAGTAGTAGTATATTATTATTATTATTAGTATTATTATATTATTAATATTATTATTATTATTATTACTATTATTATTATTATTATTATTATTATTATTATTATTATTATTAAAAATATTATTATTACTAATTTTTTTATTATTGTATTATATTATTGCATCTTGACGTAAGTTTACATTTCTCTCGACTTAAGAACATGTACGATCTGCATTTGTATAAGTTTTTATGAATTTTAAATTTTATAATAGATCTGTGTATATTTTATGGTAGTAAATGTTAAAATAGACTAGTACCTACATATATTTTATGCATTCATAATATAACTAACTTTTTCTTAATTTATTCGTTCGCAAATCTCTAAAAAAATCCGCTATAAGTGGACAGCTCAGACCCGTTGTTGAATTATAAATATATATAAATATATATATATATATATATATATATATATATATATATATATATATATATATATATATATATATATATATATATATATATATATATATATATATATATATATATATATGGGGAAGTGGAACAGAATTCTTCCTCCGTAAGCCATGCGTGTTGTAAGGGGCGACTAAAATGCCGGGAGCAAGGGGCTAGTAACCCCTTCTCCTGTATATATTACTAAATGTAAAAGGAGAAACTTTCGTTTTTACTTTTGGGCCACCCTGCCTCGTGTGGAAACGGCCGACGTGGTGAAAGAAAGAAAGAATATATATATATATATATATATATATATATATATATATATATATATATATATATATATATATATATACAAATCCTGACGTGGAGAGAGGTAATAAAGTGAGGTTATAAAACCCTCTCATGTCTTTCTACACATATTTACATGGTAATATTATCATACTATGAATAAAATTCGCGTTCATCACTTTCCTTATTACGCCCCGCATGCTGACCCCTCTGGGAGTACACGCTAGTCCGTCTGTCTCTGTCATTTATTTTACTCATCCTCTGAAGTGTACTGCCAGTGCTTCTCTCTCTCTCAGCCCACCTAATATTTTGTTCAGGTTTTCAGAGAAGGCAAAATCTGTGAGGGTGGAAGATCAGGGTGTAAGGCAGTGTTTGCCCTCTCACCCTTCAACACCTTGGGGAAGGGCACGTGAGCCAGGGGAAACTGGGGCTAGACTTTCCCTTCCTCGGATCATGCCTGATTACGTACCTCCCATTATCCCCAGTGATGTATGACACTTAAGGGCTTAACGCTTACGCCTGAGTGCAATAGTAATAATAATAATAATAATAATAATAATAATAATAATAATAATAATAATAATAATAATAATAGTATAGTGTGATGGAACAACACTACTAGTGTTGTTCCATCACATCAACACGTAACACTTACCACTCACAGATCAGAAGCAATATTTGAAGCTTCGCTTTTCCGCTTTTTTTCCATTCGATAAATCCTTAATGCAGAAAAATTGCGTTTCACAGATACTCTTTGCCCCGTGGCTCGTATTCTGGCAGCTGGGATTGACTCCTGCCAGTCGTGACATCCGTTCCTTACCTGTAATTTGATGTCACCTCTTTGACGCGTGAATGACAGGAGCTGATGGGCGGCGACAGTTCCGAGTCATCCAAACTGGCCAGTAATGGGTGAATTATGGAGGGTGATATCCAGTAGCTGTTGCATTTTTTTTGTTTGCGTCACCAGTAATAACGCCTGTGCTTGCGATGCTTGACGCTGTGTCGTAAAGAGACGTGTAGAGGAAATGCAACTTAGAGGAGGGGGAGGGGAGGGGGGCGAGAGGGGAAATAATGTACCTGCAATCTCATTTCCTGTTTGAAATGAACAATTACCAAGTCAATAAATGTGTACGAAGAGCAGGCTGCTCTTTCAGTACCTGGGTGGATCTCCCAGCCACAACACCAGTCATATTACTACTGCCATTTTATGGCAATTTGGAGAATAAGATTTTACTGAGAAAAGGTTTCGCTCTGTGATGAGCTTTATCGAAATTTCGATAAATCTCCACCAGCGAAACGATGTCCCAGTAAAAAACATGTTCTGCATTATGTTGTTATACGCACAACTGTCGGCATTACGCCTCTACATTCACTACTGACATTGTTCAACAGGGACAGGTAAGAACGACTTACATGCTTTGTTACCTTGAAGTGGAAGAAATGCTGCGAATTCTTACTAAAATCCCGGCGAATCTTATTAATACAACTGCATATATCAATATTAGTGCGGAAAAAAGTAACTAGAATACATTTTTAGTCACTAACATACCATGGATCCTTTCTAGAATCATACGAGAACTCACTATACATCGTGTGAATGACTAATATGCCCCTCCAGTATTATCATTATATTTCTCTTCCTCCTTTCTATGTCTCTCAATCTATTTAATTCCTCCCTCATATCTGTCTATCATTCTATGCAAGTTATTCACGAAAACAGGTGATGTCAAATATACAGGATATCCACTGTGAAAAAAAACAGGGAAAGAACTTATAGGTACTTTCATTTAGTGATATCGTCAGAGAAAGAGGTGACTGAGGTGACTTGATGTCTGCTGGATGTCACACATGCAAACCCCTCCCAGGAGATAGTGAAACTGTAATTTTAAATAATACTATTTTTTTCTCGTCCTTAAAGTAAGAACTTCTTCGGCCGACTGTGAGACAGAAACTTGCCATATAAATTTTAATTATTGTTTTAATGCCACTGACTAGTGTTCAGTACATTTTTGTGTGTTATTACTAACGTTAAAACGTTTCCGTGTAATCTAATAACAATTTAATAATTACTATTATATCAACACCATCATTATTAACAGCGCCAACAACAAAAACTGACAATAGCAATTAACAGCAAAAAACTATAAAACTATTACTAATGCAATAAATAATAATAAGTATCCAATCTGCTCTCTGTTGTAGACGAGGATAATAAAAATATTTATAATAATAATAATCATAATAATAATAATAGCACGTGGTGAATAATGGTAAATTCTATCGATCTTAGAGTTGTGTCATTCGTGTCGATGGTTTTATCTCTAAGTCTAACGTAGTCTTAGAAAAAGTTGGATGTCTTGTGAGTAGCAAATTATATACATTAGGACTCCCAAAAATCGTAATAACATGATTGCAAACAAATCACGGAACGGGTGGAGTTTGAACCTATGAAAAGTGCAGTGCACTGGCCTGTGAGTTTTACGACTCACTTGCCATGGGTTCAAACCCCACCCGTTCCGTGATTTATGTACCTCAGACTCAGAGCCTCATAGTCACTGCCTCTCCTACAAAAAAAGCTGGACATCTTGAGAAAAGTCACATTAATACATCAGCTTAGCTACTTTTCACACTCCTAGGAGCTACGTCTCGTCCATTTTTACTTAACAATGATCACAAAAGCCACTCCGAGCGCTTTATAATAATAATAATAATAATAATAATAATAATAATAATAATAATAATAATAATAATAATAATAATAATAATAATAATAATAATAATAATATCAATCTTTATTTCTACAAGTACATGTACAAGGTATACAGGCCTAGCTGACATCAATGACACACTACTATATAGAAAGCCGCTTGTTATACTGAGCATTTCAGGCAAATTAGGTCAGTTTTTGTCCCAGGATGCGACCCACACCAGTCGCCTGACACCCAGTTACTCATTTCATACTGATGGGTGAACATAGACAGCAGGTGTCTTATGGAAACACGTCCTTAATGTTTTCCAGCCGTACCGGGGATTCGAACTCCGGACCTCAGTGTGTGAGCCGAGTGCTCTAGCGATCGAGCTACTAAGTTTTACTGAATTTTGACTTTAGGAAATCAACTCCTTCGCTTGTGTCAGACTCAATATGCTACATTAAAGTATGTGTTTGGGCAACAGGCCATCGAGCCGCACACACTGACATAAAACACAATTCTCAAATCGTGCAAATAAATGGGTATTAAGTGACTGTTAAATATAACTGACTTCACCTTCCTTTTTAGGTATATTAATATTATTATATTTACCGGAAACTGCATCCATGCAACTACTTTCAAGTATTTAGGGCATTATTAATGACTATTCCCATTTCCTTCTCTTCTTTTACCTCTTTTATTGCGGTTCGATGCATTTTATATTTCAATTATACTTGTTACCCAAAATGCATTATTTCGCCTTTTTCCATTCTAAGAGTTACTCTCAAGACGTCTCAGCACCTCAACGCGACCTCTCACACAAATTTAGTGTCGTCTCTGAACGTTGCAGTTTTATTTGTTCGGCCAATTTGCAGACATTTTTACGTATAAGTGAATAAACTTAAGCCGACGATCGATGCCTCAGGAATTCCACCTGTTGGGGTTTGACCATTTAAATATTTTCCCACTGAAAATTACTCTTTGTTTCTTATCGGTGAATCAATCCCTGATCCAAAGTCAGCATTAATCATGGCGTCTCTGCCATGAGACTTTAATATTCTTAATGTACTTTACCGTGACACTTTATTAAAGTCTTTTGGAAGTCGAGGTACGCAACATCTTCTGGGACTTAAGTCTTGTTATTTTTAAATAAATATGATTGAAAATTGAAAATAAAAATGTTAGATAGGAATTTTTAATGTGAAAAACTATTAAGATGTTATTTTTCCAGAAATTATATTGTAAGGTCCATAAAATATAATTTATAATAGTTTTCCTTTGACGGATGTCATTTTAACTGAGCAGTTGTTGAAGGCTTTTGAACTCTCATGTTGTTAATGTTGGAGAGCCAGAGAGAGAGAGAGAGAGAGAGAGAGAGAGAGAGAGAGAGAGAGAGAGAGAGAGAGAGAGAGAGAGAGAGAGAGAGAAAGAGGAAGGAAAAGCAGGGAAAAATGGTGGGGTATAAAAGGGAAGGGGGGAGGGGGAAGGATGGAGGGGAATAGGTTTTGGGATTAAGAAAGGTGGTAATGAGGAGGGTCGGACATAGAAACAAAGACGGTCGGTTGAAACCAAACAGGATCTGTGTTTCGGGCATAATAGTTTGTAGAAACGGTCGAGGGGGTTCTCCCCTTCTCTTATTTGAATGTTAACTCGCAATTCTGCATTCCTCGCCTCAAAAGCCTGGCGCACCCCCCTTCCCCCTCCCATTTTCTCTCCTTACCCCCTCTCTCTCTTAACCTATTTACCTCTACCTCTCCTCCCACGCCAAGCAAACCCCGATTACCCCGCCGCCTCCTCTATTAACTTCAAATCTACCCACTACCTTCCTTCACCCCCCCCCCTTCTTCACCCCTTCCCTTAAGCGACTCCCTCTCCCGGTATCCCTCCCCCTCTAATGTATCCAGCCACCCCCTACCTGATCTCCATTACATAAACTAGAGTACGAGGGATAGGGGGGAGGGGGGCGAGAGGGAAAGTAATTTTACGGTGTTAATGGATTATATTAATTACGTTGGCTCAATACATGTTGCAGAGGTTTCTTCCACAGGTATATTAATTTGTGTCTGCAATTATTTTTTTGTCGCTGAACTGCTTTTATTACTTTCAATAATAATAATAATAATAATAATAATAATAATAATAATAATAATAATAATTATTATTATTATTATTATTATTATTATTATTATTATTATTATTATTATTATTATTATTATTATTATAGTAATAATAATTATTATTATAGTAATAATAAATTATTATTATTATTATTATTATTATTATTATTATTATTATTATTATTATTATTATTATAAAAATAGCGCTATTATTAATAAAAATAATTGCAGTATTGTTATTAATAATTGCATTATTGTTATTATTTTTCCCATCATGCTCGTAATTATTATTATGATAATTATTATTATAATTACTGAAGGGGTCATTATTTTGATGGCCTCCCACCCCCTCTCTTCTTCTCTTTGAAGGCCTTCCACCCCTCCTCTTCCTTTTTTGAAGGTCTTTCAACCTTCCTCTCTTTGAAGGCCTTCCACCTCCTCTCTTCCTCTCTTTGAAGGCCTTCCACCCCTCCTCTCTTCGATGGCTTTTCACCCCCTCTCTTCCTCTCTTTGAAGACCTTCTACCCACCTCTCTTCCTCTCTTTGAAGACCTTCTATCCCCCTCTCTTCCTCTCTTTGAAGGCTTTCCAGCCCTCTCTTTGAAGCCCTTAAACCTCTCTCTTCCTCTCTTTGAAGACCTACCACTCCTTTTCTTCCTCTCTCTTTGAAGGCTTTCCATCCCCGCTATTTGAAGGATTTCTACCCACCTTTCTTCCCCTCTTTGAAGGCTTTCCACGTCTTCCTTCCTCTTTTATAAAGTCTTCTAGCCCACCTCCCTTCCTTTCTTTACAAGTCTCCTAAACCAACTCTCTTTGCAAGTTTTCTAATTCCTCTCCCTTATTTCCTTTGCAGGAAAATATTTTCTTAATCTTGCGTGAGACGAAATGGGAGTTCCAAGACTGTCATCAAGAAGGAAAAACAATTAGTCTTGACCTGTACTTTGAATTCATGCACATCATAGGTGAAACACTCAGAACAATCTTATAAAGAAGGGGTCGACCTCGTGTCTAAATTAATATTCAGAGAAGCATTTCGCTCCTGCGTGCATATTTTTAATGACCGTGAGATTATAAAAACTGCAAAATACTTCAACATTGTCACTTTGATGTTCACAGTTTTCAACCCGACTTCTTTCATTTCGATTTAGTTAACTTCTCAGTAGAATAAAAAAAAAATTCAAATTGCCAGCGGAGTTTAATGAAATCTTGAGAAAAATTTTAATGGTTTTGACAAAACTTAATTGTTGAAATCTTTCATTGAATCCCTGCTGAAGTGTTTCATTGTAGACAACATAATTTAGAGTGGTCAAACTTTCTCTGACTAAAAGTTTCAAAAACATTTTCTCTCATTTCAGAAGTTAAGAAGCGATTTCTCCTTCACGTGCGATTACTATAATTACACTTTAAATCCAAGTGCATTTGTTGAGTCATCCATTAGAGTAATATTTTTTGTTCATTTCTACTCATGAAGTTTCAGGCACAACCTATATACAGTTTGAGAACTACATCTGTGAGAAAGTAAAATCCATTAATCATAACTGTAAATATATTGCCCATAATGAGTTAGTGAATAACATTATATTTGTCCTCAAGTCTACAAACATTGCAAGTACGTTTCCTGTACTAAGCCATCTTCAGTATTTCAGTAGTAATAGGAATATTTGTGCAAGCAAAACATGTAAACAAATAGCTACTGTCACTTCGGCTACTAGGTTACTTAGTCGATTTTAAACACGGAATTTGCCTAGTTACTGACAAAAGGCGGTGGGCGAATGTGACCTTTGAAACTAGGTAGTGTGACCTTTGACATTAGGTAGTGTATCCTCAGGCACTAGGTGGTGTGACCTTTGGCAGTACGTAGTGTGACCTCTGGCACTAGGTAGAGTGACCTCTGGCACTAGTTAGTGTGACCTCTGGCACTAGGCAGCGTGACCTCTAACTCTCTAGGTAGTGGACGAGTTCCTTACATTTATAGTTTAGCATTTAAACCAACTATAAACACTTTACATAATAATTTTCTGGATTTTTTTAACATAAACAATACATTTCTAAAATTAATGTATCTCTAAACTTCCTGCTCACAACAAAAGTAATGAATTCAGGTGATTCCTAATGACGGTGATTGATTTATCATCTGAACATTGATTGTTACTTCAGTAAATATCTTAAGGCTTTTTGCAATGAAAAGCAGAAAAATATGCCCTTCAGAATAATCATAAAAACAATTAACAAAGTTGGTATCGCAGAACAAGATGTGACCTTTTCGAAGAAAGTAAGAAAAATATGCGACATTTTCAGCTAGTGTTTAATGGTGGCTCTGGAATACATACTGACCTCTTATAAAGTTTTCCTCCAGTGTACAGTGTGATGGATTAGTTGTTCGTGCTGGTCTCCTCCGATGTGCTTTCATTATATTTGACTGCAACATTATATCAGAGATAGGATTCCTATGAACAGTGCTGCCAGGGCATGAGTAATCATTATTTTAGATTTCAGATGCTTTTTGAATAAATTGTATCTAAAATATAATGTGCGAGTAAGAAAAAATGTGACATAAATGTAGGTATCTTATAGGGATCCGTTGGTTTTATAAGAATTAAAAAATATAAAAGTTATATTCATAGAAGAAAATATAATTAAAAAAGTGAACGAAAAAAGATTTGTCATGCTAGGAAATGATTTTAGATTCTATGGTAGGTCTTCCAACAAAAACAAACAGAAAAGGACACAGCAACAATTCTGCTCATATCTTCCAGCTCACTGCAGAGCTTACGTGTTTGAGATTCATAGATTCTTGTTAGCTTCACCAATGTTACAGTCAGTCTCCAGAGATTATTTAAAAAGAGAGTGTAAATAAAACAATTTTAGTGGCCTTGAAAGACTGTATATTTCTCGTTGTATCGTCATTTTAAGCATTCCAGTTTTGTATTCGATTTTCCAACAGTTATATAATATATATTATATTACAATGAAATGCAACAAAAAACATTCAGAGCAAGTGAACAGCAATCAGGCAGCCAGATCACTACGAAACCTTTATAAGGATCAATGATTAACTATGAGAACAGGAAGTATGTATATATATATATATATATATATATATATATATATATATATATATATATATATATATATATATATATATATATATATAATATATATATATATATATATATATAAACACTGATTCTCTGGCCGACGGAGACTCGAACCTACGAACCTCATGACAAGGTACGCAGTGCTTTACCGACCGTACCACACTGGTCCAATACCTTGGCATCCAGCTTTCGCTAGATGAAAAGCTGTAAGCCTTCCTGCCTGAAAGCTGGCTGCCTTGGAATAACGTCTAGCGAAAGCTGGATGCCAAGGTATTGGACCAGTGTGTACGGTCGGTAAAGCACTGCGTACCTTGTCATGAGGTCGTAGGTCGAGTCTCCGTCGGCAGAGATCAGTGTTTGTGAATATTTCGCCTGCTCTTGCGAATTCCTAGCATATATATATATATATTATATATATATATATATATATATATGTCATGCCTAATAGGTAAAACTGGTCAATTAGCAAGACCTCTTTTAAAATTAAGTCCTTTCTAAAATTTTCTCTTATACGTTTAAATATATATTTTTTTTCATTTATGTTAATGTAAAAAATTATAATTTTGTACCAAGAGAAACTTTGAAAACCTACCTAACCTTATTACAACAAGCGCAATTTAATTTAGCCTAACCCAACTAAATATATTTTAGATACGTTAACATTAATTTAATAATAAACAAACACAATGAAATATATTTTTTTTCGTTATGTTCAGAATGATTTTGGCGACATTATTGCATACACAAATTTTCACTTGTCTTATATGGCAAGGTGAGCGTTGCTATTTAAGCCAAAATCGCAAGTTTTACCTAATCGGCACGACATATATATATATATATATATATATATATATATATATAATATATATATATATATATATATATATATATATACAAAAGATCACAGTAAACAGGTGATATCAAAATATGCAAGAAAACCACTATGAAAAAATAGAAGAATTCCAAGCGCTTTCGTGACTACTCACATTATCAAGGAACTATAACAGGAAACATGACAAGAAGGGCTTATATAAGGGGCGAGACTACACCTCACAGTCACATCACACTAAAAAAGACTACACCTCACAGTAGCGTAACATCGCACGACTCTGTGAAGAGGAACATAAGAAAGGACCTGAAACTCTTCCCAAGAATTAAGATTAGTCCAATTTATCATTAAATTCTTCCCAAATTTTATTAATTATAAATGAATCCAATTTATATAAACCAAAAGAAATATTCATATTATTTTCAAAACTGCTTTTAATGAAACATGATTCTATTATATTTCTCTCAACCATGGACTTGCTTGATACAACCTTCTCAGCATTTTGAAAATCAATTGGATGGTTAAAATCTCTCACATGAATAAATAGAGCATTAGAATCTTGTCCAGTTCTAATGCTATATTTATGTTGTTTTAATCTTAGTTCAAGACTTTTACCAGTTTGACCATAATAAACTTTATCGCATATTTTACAGGAATCTTATAGACACATCCGTCAGCATTTTGGGGGAATTTTTATCAAAAGTCTTTTACTGTATCAAGATTTTTAAATACAACTTTGATATTAAAATTCTTAAGAAAGGAAGGCATATCAACCAAGTTTTCATGGTAAGGAGAACCAACATATTTTTGGTTGAATAAGGTTGGTTGTCCCTTTTGGATTGTAAAAAGTATTCCTAGCTATTTTAAAAGATTTATCAATTATGTTTCTTGGGTATTTTAAATCATTAGCTATTTCATAAATTTTAGAGATTTCTTCATCTATGAACTCTGGACTACAAATACGTAAAGCTCTCAAAAACATTGAAGAAAAAACCGACACTTTAACTCTATCTTGATGTGAAGAGTAATAGTGTACATAGGAACAATTATTTGTAGGTTTTCTGTAAATTTAAAATTTAAAATCAATGTTACCCTTAATAATAAAAACATCTAGGAAGGGCAATGAGTTATTTACTTCGAATTCAACAGTAAAATTTATAGAATGAGCTAAGCTATTTAATTTAACAAGGAAATGGTTTATATCTACATTCTTAGGCATAATGCACAAAATATCATCAACATATCTATACCACTTAGCTCTATTGGGAAGGATAGTGTTAAGCAATCTTGTTTCGAAAAATTCCATATATAAGTTACTAAGAACAGGTGAAGAGGATTTCCCATTGCCATACCAAACTTCTGAGTGTAAAACTCATCATTAAATACAAATTTTGCATCAACAATACAAAGTTTAATAAGTTTAATGATAGTAGGAACTGGCAATGGTAAATCATAATTAACCAGTTCTTCAGATAAGAAACTTAGTAAATCATCAACTAGAACTTTTGTAAACAAGGAGGTAACATCAAAACTAACCATATTGAAATCATTTAAATCAGTCAAGGTGCTTAATTTATCAACTAAATCTAAGTTGTTTTTAACATTAAAATTAGAAATTTTTCCAACAATTGGACTCAAAATATCAACAAGCCATTTAGAATGTTTATAAGAAACTGAACCTATAGAGCTAATAATTGGTCTAACAGGATTACCAGGTTTGTGTGTTTTTATTAATCCATACATATAAGGTAAAGATGAATTAGTGGAAGTAAATTTTTTAATTAAATCATCTTTGCCCTTCAATAGAAGTTTTATTGTTTTATTGAAATTGCTGTTGACAGTTTCTAAGGGATTCTTTCTAAGTTTAGAATAGGTTTCAAAATCATCTAGGAGGTTATTCATTTTATCTTGGTAATCGGTTTCTTTCATAATTACAATTGCATTAATTTTATCTGCTTTAGTAAGACGCAAATTTTTATTATTCAAAAGTGAATCATAAGTCTTAAAAAATCTTTGAGGGCAATAGGGAATATATATATATATATATATATATATATATATATATATATATATATATATATATATATATATATATATATATATATATATACTGACTGTCGCTATTAGGAATATTTGCGCACTTGATTTATAAAGCAATAATCGTTGCATTACAAGAAATGGCGAATCTGCCTGGTTTTATCTTACAAGAAAAGCTGAAGTGATTTTCCTAATATATATGTTTCATATATGATTTGCTTGTGAAAGTTATATCAAATTTTTGATAAACGAAACAAAATTATTTTCCTCCCTGGAATTTCAGTGGTATATATGAGCAGGTCACATTCTTAGCATTCTTGGCACGTCGGCCTGAAGCCGGTCGGTGTCTTGGCGTGAATGTCAACATCCTCATAACTTTTTTTTCTTAGTAGGAAGCGTGATGCAGTTTAGTCTCAAATCGGCCGACAAGAGCATTGGTATGCTGGCCCATGGTGCGTGGGGCACTGTGCCTGCCTCTTAAAAGCTGGGCAGAGCACGCGAGGAACCTCTGCCTCTCAGCGAGGTCAGGCGGGGCGCCGTCTGCCAGGAGTGTACACTGCAGCTCGAGCTCACCGAAACCGAACGCTGTGTCTCACATAGCCTGACCAGATCACGTGTGGAGCCTTGACCTGCCTCACGGCAAGTCAGGCACGTAGGAAAATCTGTTTGCTTCACAGCCTAGTCACATGGGTCGCCCTGTGTGCCCATCAGAAGCTGTCCAGGGCATGTTTCGAACCCTGCATGCCTCTCGTACTGATCTAGGGTACACTTGGAACCTGGGCTTAATCTAAAATATTGCCATGTTTTGTGTGTACTCACCTAATTGTGGTTACAGGGGTCGAGTCATAGCTCCTGACTCCGCCTCTTCGCTGATCGTTACTAGGTCCACTCTCTCCCTGTATATGTGTATTCCTGTGTACGTGCGTCCATGTGCGTGTGCGTCCTCTATATTCCTTGGATCAAACAGTATTTTCCTGCGCTGTCTCATTTACTATAACCCATTTTACACCCAACCTTTATTTTACTCCACATAACCCTTGAATTTATACATTTATATTCCTTTTTTCCTCCCATAACTGATTACCCCAACATTATTGCCACTCCTTCTTTAGCTCTAACTCAATTTAAAACCCTGACCTAACCCCATTTATTTCCCCCCATGAAACCTCTCCTACCCCCTTCAGCTTTGTCTCCTTAAAGCCAGGACATCCAGCTTCTTTTCTTTCCCCTTTATCTAAATCATCTCTTTCTTATCATTAGCACAACATCCCCCACATTCAAACATCCCACTTTGGGTTTCTTCTTTTTTTTTTAAATGTTTTTACAGGAAAAGGGGTTACTATATTTACTACTAGATTTACTATATTTCCCAGATAATAAAATATATCCAGGAAGGATTGGTCATGGTTTATGGTGTCACAACTGAATCAGACCTATTAAAAACCTATAAAACAGATCAGGAGTTATAGTGTAGGGGCCTTACCTGTCCTTAGGAAATTGGGAAAATTCTAATATTTCTGCTACTTTGAGCCCAATTCAAACTACTACTGTTCCTTAAACCAACCAAAATCATCTCTATCAGTAGTACATATGTCTTCCATTCTATCAAATAATACCAAGAAATAGCCTAGAGAACACCTCAAAGTCACTATTTTAAGCCAAACACATGGTCAGACCCATTCTCCCATATCTAAGTCAAAATTTATCACTCATAGCTTATCTGAGCAAGCTGAACTCTAATGTAGAACAACGTGAGGGACCCTGGCATCAATGACAGTTGTACATGATAACTGGTGAAAAGTTTAAATGATTTCTTCGCTCCCATCCTTTTCCTCATCCTCATCTGACATAGACAGAGATGTAAGCCACAGCACCATGTCCTCCTTTGCTGACAGTACCAGAATTTGCATGACAGTGTCATCCACTTAGGACACTGAAAATCTCCAAGGGGATATTAACCAAGTCTTCAAATGTGCCTCAGAAAACAATATGAAGTTCAATGTGGACAAATTTCAATTACCCTGTTATGCAAAACTCAAGAAAATAAAAACCAGATCAGAGTATAAAACAAATTTCAATCACACAATAGAGCGAAAAACTAATGTGAAGGACCTGGGAGTGATAATGTCAGAGAATCTCACTTTCAATGATAGGATGAGTAATGAGAACCTTCAAAAGTAGGGATGCCAAGCCAATGATGATCCTTTTTCTAGGCTGGAGTACTGCTGTACATTAATGGCCCCTTTCAAGGCTGGCAATAGACTCTGCAGGCAGTGCAACATCCCTCCAATGAAAAGCAGGATGCCATGAATATACTAAGAGGAACACATTAAGTGTCAGGGCCCAAGTCTGCTCAAATGCCTCCCAGCATACATAAGGGAGATTACCAATAGACCCTTAACTGTCTTCAAGAGGAGCTGGACAAGCACCTTAAGTCAGACTGACCAGCCGGGCTGTGGCTCATCGTTGATTTGCGTGCAGCCGGCTGTAACAGCCTAGTTGATCAGGCCCTGATCCCCACGAGGCCTGGTCATGGACTGGGCTGTAGGGGCATTGACCTGGAACAGCCTCCAGGAATACTCCTCCAGGTATACCATGAGATCAAGTTTAGCTAGAAAAATTTCAAGTTCCAATGCTCAAGTGAGTGAATACCTTGCTAGAAGCTTCCAAACTCCTCTATCTGGCTCCAACTAATCTACTGAGGTCTCTTTGACAATGAATTCATTGAAAAACAAGTAAGAAACTTAGCTCAAGTACCACCACTATTGTTCAAAAGAGCAGCTCATATGCTGTCACCCACCATTGCAATATTGTTCAACAAATTATTAGACACCAACACATTTCCAACAATGCTTAAGATAGCAAGAGTTACCCCAATACACAGAGGCCCTGTGAAGGGCCCTGTCAGACCCTAAATAAGCATTTGACAAGACTGGCTCCTCCTTATGAAAAGAAAAGTAATGAAAATAAATAACATTAATATAAACAATTTTATTATAATAATTGAATCAATATTATAAAACAATTAAACATGAAATTAATGTACTTGAAAAAAATGAAAAATGAAATATATAAATAACTCTTGATTCAAAGCTAATTTATACACTGAGGTTAGTTGTAGAATGGTACTCGCCTAGTCGTTACAGGGGTCGAGTCACAGCTCCTGGCCCCGCCTCTTCACTGGCCTACTGTCACTACCCGCTCCATGAGCTTTATTATACCTCTCCTTAAAGCTATGTATGGATCCTGCCTCCACTACATCACTTCCCAGACTATTCCACTTCCTTACAACTCTGTGACTGAAGAAATATTTCCTAACATCCATGTGATTCATCTGAGTCTTCAACTTCCAACTGTGACCCCTTGTTGCTGTGTCCCACCTCTGGAACATTCTGTCTCTGTCCACCTTGTCAATTCCTCTCAGTATTTTATATGTCGTTATCATATCCCTCTATCTCTCCTGTCCTCCAGTGTCGTCAGGTCGATTTCTGTAACCTCTCCTCGTAAGACATACCCTTAGCTCCGGGACTAGTCTTGTTGCAAACATTTGCACTTTCTCTAGTTTCCTTACATGCTTGGTAGGTGAGGTTCCAAACTGGCGCTGCATACTCAGTATGGGCCTAACTACAGTGTACAGGGTCTGAATGACTCTTATTAAGATGTCGGAATGCTGTTCTTAGGTTTGCCAGGCATCCATATGCTGCAGCAGTTATTTGGTTGATGTGCGCCTCAGGAGATGTGCCCGGTGTTATACTCACCCCAAGATCCTTTTCCTTGAGTGAGGTTTGTAGGCTCTGGCCACCTAAACTATACTCCGTCTTTGGTCTTCTTTCCCTTCCCAATCTTCATGACTTTGCACTTTGGATGATCATTAGAGGGTTAATTTGAGGGCTCACTGTACTGGACAAAAATCACCAGGGTCAATTTATTCTAAAATATCAAAGTCAGCTGATTACAGAATTCTCTCTCATTATGGTCACGGCAAACAATCTGATCTTGATCCACCACAATCTCCATCACTGGCCACCCACTCTCCCCTATTAGTTCATTATATTAAGGGTTTACTGGTTGAATACCACAAATCAGTGTTATGGTTAGGCCTTTTTTCCTTGCAGGTGATTTTTGCAGCGGAGTCATGTAGGACCCAGGGTACCATTGGCAAGAGTGCTCAGTTTTCCTACTCTGTATGAGCTGGAAAATAATGAAAGTTTTTTTACTA